>BQNB010019956.1:0-66114 GCA_026074375.1 Tanacetum coccineum | reverse complement strand
GTAGGAGCTTTAATGAATGTGCCTATCTTGGTTTGAACTTTTTCTATCATAACTGATTTCGTAGTTTTAGAAGATATGGATGCTTATCGTGATGAAGGAATGCGATGTTATTTTTGGCGAATCTTTTTTGAAAGAAGTTGGGATTAATGCAAAACGGTTTGATGGAATGATTACCATTTACAATGGTAATAATGAAGTATCTTAGCAAATGGCATGGTCACATCTGATGTTTAAACACCACACTAATAAACAATGCAACAAGATCCCGCCATTACTGAAGGTAAGTGAAGAGGATAAGATGAATTGAATCTTGCATCCATACCAAAAGCTTAAGGGGTTTTACAAAGGGGTTCTACAAAGACGGAAGAATGGCTCGCACGTGGGCACATTAGCATGCATGAGATGGAATGGTGAAGAAAAGCTGAAGAAAAGTCAAACTTAAAGACTTTACTATAAACAAAAGTGCTTCCCGGGAGACAACCCAGAATGTTATTTAATTTTATCGAGTCTGTCTTCTCAGACATCAATACGGCGTATCCGCTCCATACCATACGGCGTATTGATTGTCTGGACGTTATCAGTCTTTACTTTTATGCACTTTAAAAAACATTATTGTCAGTTTTGGTAATACGGCGTATTCATGCACATGATATGACGTATTCACCAGACTGACTCGTATTTAGTTTGTTTAGTTTAGTTTAAATTAACCGCAAGTACCAAAAATAGGAATGCACGTTTTTTCTATATTTTATACAGGACCTCGTGAAAGAAATATCGACGAATATTGGTGGAGAATTTACAAATCTGTAGATCTTGAAGTGTTGGAGTCTTGAAACTTCAAGGCGGCTGTTCAACACACAATCTTGCTCATAAACTCAACATGGAGAATCTACCGAGCAAATATCAGGGGAGTTTCTCATTCTAATTCTTTTTAATTCTCGTATTTAATGTTATATCTATACAACAAGGATGTCGTATAATTTAAGTGGGGGGATGGAATTAGAATGTTTACTTGTCCTATTTTTCACACTAAAATGCTTAAATTATGCTCAAATTAAAAAAAATTCAAACATACTTTTGTGAAATCACTTGTTACATAACCCGCACACAATAACCCTTATTAGATATTGTGAGGATTTAACCTATTCGTTTCCAAATGTTTACCCAAATTCCACAAAAATATGAGTGTGCCGGTGATGTGGTAGACTTTAGAACTTGGCTTGGTATATCACTCGAGACTACAGTGATGAGTACTATGGATTTAGATGGAGTAACTTGTTTAAATTGGTAAAATTTTAAGATTACACCCAAAATGCCTTTACACGTTGCTTATTAACTAACTACATTGGTTAGTTAACCCCCGTATAAACCCTTTGTTTACTCTCACTTTAAGAGTAAGATACCCCTATAACAACCCGTAGAGCCAATCCTTTAGGAAATACACCAATTATTTGTTTCGTTACACCTTTACATCTTAGCCTACCCTGTTAGATTAAGTTTATATTACAGTTGCTAGTTGCTTAATGTGTAAAGTTTGTATTTCCCGAGTCTTGTGTCAATTTTGGTAGGGTTGGATGAAATTTGCACATCGCAAATGGGAATGTATATTATAGTCAAAACTCATGTATTTTTACTACCAACGCAATTAATGGTACGTCCGAAGAATGAAGAAATTATAGAAGGAATTATCCTGAATTATTATGATCGTGAAGATGGTGAAATTACACCGAGTTTCGTAGTATAGTGTTAGCAAAAAATTGAAAAAATTAGAAAAATCACAACAAAAAAGAGAAGGAAAGTTTGAAGATAATCGTTTCGCAACTACCGAAGGAATTACATGAAGGATCGATTATTCGTTGATATAAATCGACGATGTAGAGTATTGTATAAAGTAGAAGATATCGCCACTTGCCTTGTAAAGTATGTAAAGTATGGGATGATTAGGAAGTTGACTGTTACGGGAAAGCCAACTTAGGTTGTTATTTTTGATCTATGATCAAGACGTTGTAAATAGTTGTGTCTTTATTATGGTAACGGTCGGGAAAAAGTGTCTAGCAACTTGTATTTTAGACTTAATCTATTTGTTTCGTAATTTTTATTTAACAAAAATTTAAATCCCTTTCCTATTCATTAACTATGGGTTTTACGCGAATGAGGATGTGATCGAGCGTGCATGTCTATTCCGTCGTTACGGCCATGTATGCATGTCTCAGCTGCCTTGTTGGTATATTACTATTGGTGAAAGTTAGAAGATCCATACCCTATATTACTCTACTGTTCCTACTCTTTAGCTTATTTGAGGTGGGAGTGAGCAGTCACATGTGTCTATCCCGTCGTTACGGGTGTGTATGTGTGGTCTTTGTCGCTCTCCAGGAATATTGGTATCGATAAAGATTAGTTAGAGTAATCAACCCTAAGCCTTATCATAAAAACGCATTTTACCTTTATAAACTTGTTAATCCTTAGCTTTAGCAGTGAAGATGTGTATCCTTGCCAAGCTTATGATAGAATACTCGTCATGACCGAGCAATTGAGCGAATTAGTTATATGTTACCACATAGATTAGTTGAGTGATTTGAGTGTTTTAATCTTCCTATTTCGTGAGGTGTTTGGTTGTGTACTTGTGATACATCAAATAAATGCTTTAACGGAAAATATCCTTAGGGATACTAATAAGTGTAAAATACACATATCTGTTTGTACCTAAATAGGCCCAATTAAACCCAAAACAGACCAAAAATGGCAAAAATATGCTTGTATTTGTGTTTTGTGTGTGCATGTACGGATATATCAGAAATCACAAGAAAACCATCAAAAACAAGCAAGCACGGACATGAGAACGGAAGAGTGGACAAAACCCGAAAGCCTAAGCCAGAAAAAGTAAAATCTACAGTCTACTCCTGTCAATCTTGGTCAACAAAAGTCAACAAAACCCAAAATGTTTCACTTTAGCCCCTCAACTTTCAGAAAAATCCATAAATGGTCCCTAAGCCTAATTGGGCCTTACCCGGATCATTAAGCCCAAAACCCTAGCCCGTTATCTTTTCTCTAAAACCACAAGGGCCAGTTTTGCAATTTCTGAAACTAGTTTATAACTAGAAAAGGAGGAATCAAAGAAAGGGACTGAAAATGACAAGAGGCCAAAGTTCAAACTGTTTTTACCCGCTTCAGTTATAAAGGCGTGAAGCCCTATTTACTGTTCATTCGTCTCTCCCGTTTCACCAAGCAGTCAAAACAAATGGCAAATTAAAATCAATGGGCAATTAAGACAATTGAGGAGAAAAAGAGCAGAAGAGGTCTTGCAACGCATTCCAATCCATAGAAGACAACCGTATAATTTCCTTATAACTTTTGTACATCGTTTAGTTTTTGGTATCATTCGTTAACTCGTAAGTTTACCTGGCTAAAAACAATTATACACTTTATTAATTATGGATGTTTGAAGGTTAATACCTTTAGCGTATATTGCCATTATTATGAGATCTGAATGTTTGGTTTTTTTTTTTTTTTTTTTAAATATCCCGATTGCTTAATTTATCGTTGAATGCTTGTTTATGTTTATCAATTCATACTTGTTTACGTGCTTTTGTATGCGACCTATCATTCAACTGGATCTAGTGATACGGACCAAGTAATCTAGATGTCGGGATAGCTCTCCATATAGTAATTTATACATCTAGAATCATAGGATCACAAATATTTTTCCTTACTAAAAATCATGCAAAGGATAACGCTTCTAAATTCTGGCTTAACTAGTTAACAAAAATTGCCTTTGGTTTATTAAACATGTTGACTAGTAGGTGAATCTAGATAATTCAATAAGTAATGTTCTGATTCCATTGGATAGTTTAACAAGTGGACTACTAAAGTATAAATTGCCATAAGTGGGTAAAGTCTTTATGAGCTAGGGTTTAACAAGATCACCATTGCTTTAATCCCTAAGATAGATTATAATCAGCGAATAAGGATGCTTTATACGGATGCTTTAATTATGACAGAATTAATGTGTCTAGGTCTTAGGATGAAGTCTGCCTAAGTCTAAGAAAGATATGACCTCTTTGAGAATTAGAGATAATGCATTGCATTGAATAAACAATCTAACTGCTAATCGGATAATGATGGCTAATACAGTTTTCTAATCGATAAGGTTCGACCGCTCTTTTATCTTCTGTTAATTTGCTTACGTGGGTTAAAGTGTCTTGAATTGATTGTAGTCACCAACCAAACCCGTGCCATCTCGTCAGCTTAAACCCCTCCTTTACCTGTTAGAATAGGATTAGTGACTAACATAAGGATTAGCATAGGTTTAACTATAGATTAGATATAACCAAAATATAAATGAAATTGAGATATTTTACCTAAGCTTCAAGTGTTTTGACACCCTACTTACCACGAATCTAATCACCAACCGGGTACACTGCCCGTTAAAGTGTTGTTTTTGGTTAAGTCGGCAAAATATAAATTTAAAACTTGAACTATCATAAATAAATACCACACAATGACACATCAGTCATATTCATAGCTCTAACTCTCTTAGGCTTTACTCTTTCCTTCTTACTTTAGGTATCACCACCACAATTCCGCCTTATACCAGGATGGTAGCGAATCTCACAGTCCATAAATCACTAAACAACTCTATCCAGCAGACCGCTAGTGTCAGCATATTCAACTCTTTCTGACTAAAGATATTTTTGAAGACTCTTATAATCCGTATAAATGACACTCTTATTCCCACACAGATAATGTCTCCAAATCTTAAGGGCAAACACAACTGCTCCCAATTCTAAATCATGGGTCGTATAATTCTTTTCATGAATTTTTAACTGCCTAGACGCATATGCTATCACTTTACCTCTCTGCATCAACACGCAACCTAGTCCTAACTCGGACGCATCACAATATACCATAAAGTCTTCCGGTCCATCAGGGAGAGCTAGAACAGGCGCATTACACAACTTATCCTTCAAAGTTTGAAATGCCAATTCCTACTCTTCACCCTAATCGAATGTCTTACACTTCTGAGTCAAGATAGTAAGAGGCTTAGCTATCTTAGAAAAGTT
This sequence comes from Tanacetum coccineum, assembly GCA_026074375.1. Taxonomy (NCBI): domain Eukaryota; kingdom Viridiplantae; phylum Streptophyta; class Magnoliopsida; order Asterales; family Asteraceae; genus Tanacetum; species Tanacetum coccineum. Next base: position 61,054 of record BQNB010019956.1, on the reverse strand, counting down.
CTCAATAAACCTACGGTAGTATCCAGCCAATCCTAAGAATGAATGAACCTCAGACGAAGTTCTAAGGGCTTTCTAATTCTTAACAGCTTCAATCTTACTAGGGTCTACATGAATCCCATTACCATTTATCACATGCCTAAGAAACTGCACTTCTCTTAGCCAGAATTCACACTTAGAAAACTTAGCATATAATTTCTCCTCTGAGCAGGTTTCATCAAGACTAAACCTTAAGTGTTCTACATAGCTCCCTCTCGAGTCTTAGAGTAGATTAAGATATCACTATACAGCACTAATCACACTTAACAAGATAAGGTCTACAAACACAGTTCATCAAATCCATAAATACCTGCTGTACGTTATCAGGAACCAAAGGCATTAACTGTGAACTTAGAAAATGTCCATAACGAGTTCTAAACACAGTCTTTGGAATGTCATCCTCATGCACTCTCAGCTGATGGTGTAATCGCGAACCTAAGCGGTCAATCTTTGAGAAAAACTAACGACCCTTGCAGTTGGTCAAATAGATCATCAATCCTAGGAAGCGGATAACGATTCTTAACAGTCAACTTGTTCAATTCTCTATAGTCAATACACATCCTAAAAGAACCATCCTTCTTTTTCACAAACAACACCGGTGCTCCCCAAGGCGATGAGCTTGGTCGAATGAAACCTTTGTCCTAGAGTTCCTTGAGTTGTCCCGACAACTCCTCCAATTCAGAAGGTGCCAAACGATAAGGAGACTTTGCAATCGGTACAGCTCCAGGGATTAACTCAATCCGGAACTCAATTTCCCAGAGAGGTGGCAATCCTGATAAATCATCCAGAAATACCTCGGGAAAATCTCTAACCACAACAATCTCTTCTTGTTTCTTATCACTAGCCTTAGCACTCATCAAAAGTCTCGCTTTCTCTTTCGGTCTTTCTCCTAATACTCTAAGCACCTTGCCATCTAGTAGTGGTATCCTCACTACTTTCTCATGACAAATTATTTCAGCCTTATGATTAGACATAACCATATCCATACTTTAATCACATCAAAACTCCTATGTGCCGCGAATGGTATCAAATCGATGTCAAAGAAATGACCACTCTGATTTTCCCTAGTTTGTCACGAACACAACCTTTAATAACCTTATCAAGTCTCTACTAACTGCCCGCGTTATCTATCTAATCACATATCTGAAAACCCCCTAATTCACCGTTGGCTCTATGCCTATCAGAGGTATAAAAGTAGTGGAAACAAAACTATAGTCGGCACCAGAGTCAAATAAGGTAGTGGCAAAATGATTGTTCAAAGTAAACGTACCCGTCACAATGTTCGGATCCTAGCGAGTTTCCTCTACACCCAACATGAAATGCCATACCCCATAGCTTCGTTTCCCTTAGTTTCCATGACCTTAACCCCCGTTATTAGCAACAACTTGGTTTGGACGGTTTCCCTCCGGTCCTTGTGCTCTATAGAATTCAACAAATCTAGACATGAATGCCGGTTTGAGATGGTCGGTATAACTAAACCCAACATTCATGCATGCTTTACGTAGCGGTGTTAGGTTCCTTACATTTACCGAGTTCACATTCCTAGGCACAACTCTACAATCCCTTAGCAAGATACCCGGATCTGTTACAATGAAGCATGTGGCGACAAGGCCCTCCGGGTGCAGGATTAAGTTGCATTTGGTACACTTACCCCAGCACATTTAGAACGCATTCTCGTCATTCTAACCAGGGTTTACGGTTGTAGCAAAAGCATTTCCAGTCCTAGTCCTCTTATTATCATCCCTACCATTCTTATCCTTGCTAGGTTCCCCCACATTTCCTCTTTTCTCAACCTTCTTAATTGATCCATTCCTAACAGCCTCATCGGTCAGTGCACCAGAAATCTGCACAGCCTTCTGCATAGTCTTTGGCTCCGTTGCTGCCACCATCCTACGGATCTGTGGAGCAAGGCCATACACGTATCTCTTAATCTTCCTACTTTCAGGAGTCACTAAATGTGGAACTAACCTAGCCAACTCATGAAACCTATCAGTATAAGCCGCATGGCCAGCCCCGACCATAACATGATTCCACAGCTCAGTTTCCAACTTTTGCATCTCATGACTAGGACAAAACTCTTCTATCATCATAAACTTAAAGTCATTCCATGACATACTAACAGCAACTTCCTGGCTTAGCGTGCGGATCTGAGAGTTCCACCACGTTAAAGCCTTACCCACAAATGAACCAGCAGTGTATTTCACTTTTTGGTCAATACTACAACCACTCATATCCTGCACGGACTCCATTTTCTCAATCCATCGAGTAAGAACTACAACACCTCCCTTACCATCATATTCCTTAGGGTTACAAGCTAAGAACTCCTTATATGAACAACCTACCCGGTTGCCATTCACTAACACATTCCTAACGTTCTCCTGAACATTCTCATTAACCACATTTCCATTTTGATTTCCAACATTTCCTTGGTTACCAACCTGAGCTAAAATGGCGGGTAAGAGGTTCTGCAATTGTTAGGCAATGATCGTCGAGAAGTCGTGTGCTCCTCCTACACCCCCATTGACTCCCTCTACATTCCCATTGACCTCCCTCTAACATTTCTACATTAGGCTCCCAACCCTGGTCTTAATTTCCCCTTGACCACATCCATCAATTCGTCAACACGCTCATCATTACCTCCCCTAGGTCCTCTACCCCTCCCACCTCTACCAACCCGTTCACCCGTTCCCCCTCCTCGTGATTCGGCAACAGGCCGGCCAGCACTTCGGGTCCTCATCCTTGGCGGCATTATCTACACGAGGGAGAACATAGGCAACGTTAGGTAGGTAGGAAGACTAACATATATATATATATAATATCATACTGTATATATAAATATACACATAATACCACCTTATGTTGTCAACATCAATTTGTGTGAACATTATTACCAAGTATGAGTAAGTTGTGATACTTTTATAACTACGTTGGCCACCATATTTATATCCCATCATTCCCAGTCCCGTAGTTCAGTATTGACTCACACATCTTAATGACTGCCATAACTAAAAAGCATACTCCACATCGAAGAACACAGCGAAAAGCAAAGCAAAGCGGAACACCGCACACAGTAAATCCTATAATACGCAACTCAAGCTGGATTTTAGATTATAGTCTAGGCTAATCCACCTAGTTCTCTATAACCTGGCTTTGATTACCAATATGTCACACCTCGACAATGGCGGAAACTCGAGAATGCAACATAATGATCAATCATAACACAAGATACAATATAGAGAAAAACTATAATGCATAAACTTCAAGTGTTACGAAGACCATCAACCTCGAACAAACCTCGAGTGATGTCTCAAATCATAACAAAATCCAAAATCTCTTACAAATTTCAAATGCCCACACAGGGGTCCAAATCTAAACTTAAACAAAAACTTCCAAATACTAAGAACCAAACAAATAAACAAGCAAGGCTTCACATGAAAAATCCACACGAGATACTTCTAAGCCTGCTATCACATATCACCAACCTATTCATCTTTCACTTCACCTGTAAATGATACTCGAAAACGTCAACAATAATGTTGGTGAGCTTGTAGGTTTGACCTTAAACCCAAAAGTTATGCCAATATCTCAAAACAGTGACTTAGTGCATGAAAGATAGTTGAATATATAAGAAACACAATCATTACTTAGCAGCCTCGTTAATCATGTAAACCCGACCTAAATGCAGCACATCCCCGGCTAGTCATAGTAGCAAAATAATGTCACTTACAGCACCTAAAGGACCTGCCAATCATAGAGCACTAGATTAGGGCGGGACTACAACCCTTGCCGTGCCAACACAATACACGCAAGTAAAATCACAACCCTTGTATGCCAAACACAGTATATGCAAGTAAAATCACAACCCTTGCATGCCAAACACAACAAATGTGTAAGTAAGAATCACCATAACAAATATTCACATACCCAATCGATAAAGCACATAATTGTCCCAAAAACAAAACCACGTTTCGCACAGTTCAATTTCAAAACAGTTCAAAACACATTTGAGTATCATTTTCCCCCAACAGAAAAACAGTAGAAAAATGGGGCTACGAGAACTCACCTCAAGCAAGTCTTAAGCAACCAAATCTTAATCACACAAGCAAATGCAACGACGTCCTCAACAATTATAAAGACGACTGAATCTAGTTAATTTTCATTAAAATCATTTATTTCTAAAACAGTCTTCACGTTTGATGCATAGATGCTATATGCAGTTGTTATATATTACCCTAAATAAATTTTAGTGGCGTGATGGTATTGAGGCAGTCATCATCCAAAAGTGGTATCTATCAATACGATATTCTTCAACGATACATACTTATACTATTTAAAGAAAATAGATAAGTAATATAAGTAAATATTTATAATAAATAATTATAAATATATCTCGATAAGTCCACTCGGTACCCTTAGTTACCATAAAAGAAACATATTATTCATAAGATTAAGTTGAAAATGAAACGTTTATTCATATTAAACATATTACAGAACTTTCGAGAAATTCATATTTTTCGTCTTTTAGTGAACTTATTAAATAAATAAAATAATAAAATAATATTTTATAATTTAAAACCAAAATCATGTTCTTAAGTAAAATTTTCTAATTATAAACTTTTTACGAAATTTCGACATGACCCGTACGCTTATATAAACGATTTTTCAAAGGTTTTAAACCCTTAAATAACAACACTTTTTACCATTTCGACACTTTTCGACAAAATTTCAAAAATCTCAATCTTTAACATTTTCTAAAACGTTTTTCCTAAAATAGCGTTCAATATCACTTCGTAAATACATTTTACTTTCAAAAATCCTTCAAAAACACTTAAAATGACTAAATATCGTTTCTTGGGCTTTAAGGCCTCAACAAGGTTCCATATTAAGGAAATCTATAAGGTCCCAAAATAAACAATCTAAACCTAAAACTAAGGTCCATTTATATACATAAGCTCATACTAATATGTAGAAAATAACCCGGATCACAATAAGCCATCAAATAAGCCACGGCTTATTTGTGCCTAATGGGCCGTGAGCCCAAGAGCTCTAAAAATCATGTCCGTAAGCTCAAAAATAAGCTAGTATGCTACGTATAGTATTTGGTTAACACCATAAGCTATAAAAATAGTCCACGAACATACGCCATACCACGAAAATAATCAAAATCACTTCCCTTGTGATTCTAAAATATGACGTGAGCATATAAGCTCAAAATAAGTCACGAAAAGCCCACAAAATAAGCTATACAAGCTATTATTCAAAATAAGCTATTTAGCAACATATGTTATTCAACCATCACGACCACAATACCAAAACTAACAAAACCTTATCCTTGTTTCATTTTATTCGAACCCCAAACGCACCCTATATGTCTGTTTCGTTTCTAAAAATCGATTTTTATGACGATCAACTTGTACAACTAACATCTATGCATCAATATAAACCCAAAAGGACAAACGAAATTTAAATTTGGAAACTTACAAGAAAATCTTCAAAAATGTAGATTTTGACACGAACCGAACAACCCAAACGTTGTTTAAATGGATACCCGACTATTAGAATCAACCCGGAAGTACTCTATATCACCATGATCTTGATCAAAGTTGAAAAATATAAGGGTTTGTTTGGTGGCTTATTTCGGACGCAAGAAGAGAAGGAGAGGAGAGACAAAATGATTTTTGTGTGTTTTTTGTAACTATGAGTGCTTTTGAAATCAAATGAGGCATGTAAGGATGCATGAATGGGACAAGGTTCCTAGAAAAGGGCCTTGTGGTTCCTTTGTGGTACCAAATTCGTTCAAGGCATCCTAGGGGTCTCGAGAACTATCTTTTCGTGTCGGGATCACATTAAAGCACGTAAAACTTAACCTAAAAATTATTCCCCAAAGTTAATTAGCATTTTTATTCACTTTAAAAATACTTTTCCATTAACCTAGAGTATTTACACGACATATTCACACTTTAAACCCTTCAAAACTTATTTGGACATTAACGGACGTGTCGGGACTCGTTTTTTGGCATTTCTCAAATTTCATTGGTCAACCATCCGGAACTTAACAAACATAATAATAACCTCTAAAAAAGATTATTCACGATAACCCATAATTTACCACAATTCTGATAAAATCACCACCGTCAACACGGTACAATATCTGAATAAACTGACAAACGTCAAATAGTCAAAGAACTAAAAATGAAATATTCAGAACACAAAATGGGCAAAGGTTACAGTTCATATGAACCTCCTCATCCAATTCACCATTCAAGAAAGTTGTCTTCACATCCATCTGATGAATAATCAGACTGTGAATCGATGCCATAGCAATTAGCAGTCGTATGGTATTGATATGTGCCACTGGAGCATATGTGATAACCGGTAACTTTTCCTTGGTTAAGTATTATAAAATATTATGATTTTATATCGGAGTCTTTTAGTTTTCTTGGAGAAAGCTGTGAAGTTAACTTCGGTTGTTTATTTTGTGTAAACGGTTACGGTTTAACCGGGAATTGAGAAGAGAGTCTTGAGTTCGTAAATGAATCTATTTTGATTCTTTTTTATGTTTTGGAGTGGTTTTGAGATTTTCAGTGCTTTCCGAGAAGTTTTCCCGTGTTTAGCGAAATCATCACTACACTCGTACACGGCATGACATAGTATAAATAAGAGGAATGGGTCTAAGTAGCTTTGGAAGAGCATTTAATAGATTTATTGTTTAATTAAATTCATAATTTAAAATAACATGGTCTAAATACGTGAATCGTGGCGATGTGAGTTAAGGATATCAGATAACAGGCTTTTTTGTGAAATTCGGTAAAAGACTGTAACGGTCATTAAAGTGAAAACTTTGGGCAAGTCAAAAGTGTCAAGTGGTATTTTTAAACAAAAATTCGTGTTTTTGGTCCTGACGCGACCGGTAATGTTTTAAATGAATTTTTGAAGGAATTTAAATTGAAAGAGTGTCGTGTAAATAACCTAGGTTAATGGAATTAGAGTGTCGTGTAAATAACCTAGGTTAATGGAAAAGTAATTTTAAATGCAATAAAAATACTAACTAAACCTGAGTAATATTTTAATTTAGCGAGATTTGAGTTTTTGGAGAACCCGACAAAAAAACGAGACATCCCGAGCCACTTAGGATGCTCTAGCCGGTTAGATGAGACAAGAGGGAACAAGATTGCACTTTTTTAGAACCTTTGGTCCTAGCATGGTACATGTATAACTTTTCCTAATCTAAAACATGCATTTGACACCATTTCAAAATCAAAGAAAAATTTTTTTATCTCTCCCCTCTTTCTCTCTAAATCAAACGAGCACCCAAAGAATAAGAAAACACAAAATTTTTGAAGATTTAGCAAGAACACGGGTTAATAATCAATAGTGGGTTGGTGATAGATAGTTACGGGTTGTTAAAAATGATTTGGGTTTATTTCTTTGCATCAAAAACCAAACCAAGAACATCAAGATTGTAAGTTTTTCTAAATGTTATTTAAGTTGTACTTTTGTGTTTATCGTGGTGTTCTAATGATAGTTGTACAAGTTGATCGTCGTGAAAATCAAAATTTTAAAACGAAACGAATGATAAAAGGGGGTGTTTGCTTGCATCGGGTACAAAAAGAAATAAACAAGGAATGGTCATTTTTAGATTATGGTTGTGGTGGTAAATTTTATGTTGATCTCACGCCTTGATTGATTCTTTACGTAGTAAAGGGTTTGTCACCTTGGAAGAATCCAAAATAACAAAGATTGAGACTTTGTATGTATACTAAAGTGTATGCGGAATCTACACTTTGATACTCTAGATATGTTTATCAATAGAACAGTAATAAACAAACAATCAATGAACAATGAAGTAATAACAAACTGCTTCAATATTATTAGAATAATAATACGAGTACTCTTGTAGTACTAGGGTTACAACCTTGAAGCTATCACAATCTATCTCTAAAAGTATTCGTCTAAGTATATATATCCTAAAACCTAGGATCTCCTTTTATAGAACACAAGGTAGTACCTTTAAAAGATAACTCCTAATCTTTAGGATCATTACCAGCATCCATAATAATCTCCAAGCATACTTATCTCCAAGCTCAGACGCTTGACCATGCAGCATATTTAACTCTTTCTCCCTAGCAGTATTAACTAAACATTAACTAGTAGTACAAGTTTTGTACTGGCAGTACTAACTTCATTAGTACTGTTAGTTGTACCTTGGCAGTATTAAGTCTTGTGAAGATTTATTCCTAACAATCCTCCCCTAAACTTGTGATTGTCCTTCAAATCATCAAGTTTCTTCTGAATTAAATCTTCTACTCTTCTTCCTTGTGATATATCTTTCAAACATTTCTTCTACTTCTGTACTTGAGATCTTATGAACCTTAGAAGTTCAAACGCCTGTGAACTCTCATGATCAACCTCTAATTTCCTCTTCAACATCTTGGAAATCATCTCTTGACTTAGAGGGTATTTCTTCTCTGCAGCATTTATATGGCCTATAAAACCATTCTGCATCAGTAAAATGTGAATACCACAGAAATCATATAAACTCTAGCTTATCACATTGTATTCATGCTGATTCTTCCATATCTCATCATCTTCATCAGGCTCAAACAAAGTGTGTAAATCTCCCCAAAGCATCAGATCATACCCTTCTGGTCTTGAAGTACTATATCTTTCCTTGACTAGTCTGTACAATTCCTCTACATCCTGTCTATCAAAGTCTTCAAGCATCTCACTTAAAACTTTGTAGTTCTTGGAACTACCATCTCCTCTGAAAACTTAATAATACATGAAATTCTCTGTCAAAACACAAGTCTTCCAATCCACAATCGGAAACTTTGTAGATAGAGATTTAACCTCTATAGGAACCTCTTCTCTGGTATATGGTCAAAAATCCTTTGAGTCTTCCTTATTCAGCATGCTACCTCATCTTTTGTCTCTTCCTTGTGCTTTTTCTAGGAATAGATTTCTTTCTTTTTGCTCCAGGTTCTTTAACAACTTCTTTCATTTCTTCTTGTGTATCAACATCTTCTTCTTCAATCTTTTTAAGAGACTTCATCTTTTCAGTTCCATGCTCCATAGGCTTAATGTGTTGATTAAAATCCCAAACCTTTTCAAAGATTGGCCTAATCTCATCATAAGACATTCCCTTCAAGTCACTAATCTTGTAGTTCCCCTGATACTTCAAGTAATTTATCATATTTTATCCTTGCTTGGTGCAACTGTCTTATGGTTTCATCTTTAGAGTATGAATAACCTTATGACTAGAAGATCATTCTAATCTATCTTCTAATGTCTTAGCTTCAACCAAGCTCTTTGTCCTTTCCCCTCCTCTTCCCACTGTCCTGGCTATTTCTTCTTCTCTTGCAAATCTGAGCCATTTGCTCTTCATATTTTTGCTCATCAAATCTGATGGCTTTTAGCAAGAACTTAATCTTACATGTTCAAAGCTCTTTCATAGACTTTCTCTTGGGCTCCAAGACACTATCATACTGCTTTTCCCCTTATCTTGTCTTGACCTTTTCTCTGCAACACACTTCGTGTATAAGTAAAGTCTCCAGGCAGGACTAAAGATTTACCTCTGCAGATGCTAACAATTAGAAATTCTTCACTAGCCTATCCTGTTTTGCTCCAGCATTACTAACTTCAGCACTTCCTTTTCACATGCTTTCTTGACTGAATTACGTTCTGTAGGAGTCAACAGGATCTTGAATTCACAGTTTAGTTTCATTACTTTGCTTTCTCTTGAACCTCTGCATCAGATAATATCCGCCCCTGTTTTGAGAATCATTTGCAATGTCATCATCATCTGAAAGGAACAATTTTAGAGCTCTTCACTCCTTGCTTTTCCTAATCTTGGATTTGAGCCTCTAGCTTCTTGACCTGAGGATGAGCTTTAGTATATGCAGAACAGTAGGTTTGCTTTATGTCTTCAAGACATCCTTCCAAAACTCCAATCATGTCAATAGTTTTGATAACCAAATCTGTTCATTCATTGAGTTTCAATCTACCCTCATCACTTCCATGTGAGTGAACAGCATGGATAGGTGATTCATTGGGTGTAGGAAGATGGTGTTCTGCTCCAGGTGATGGTTGTGTTGGTGATGGTTGTGTTGGTGATGGTTGTGTTGGTGCAGCAGTGATATGTTCAGGTGTAGGTGAAGGTGCAGGTGAAGGTGAATGTGTAGGTGAATGTTCAGGTGAGTGGGAAGGTGAAGGTTCAGGGAGTGGAGGTAAAGATACAGTGAGGAAGAAGGTGAAAGATGTGATTCGTGAAAGGTAGAAGGTGTAAAGGTTCAGTAACATCTAACATAGTAGGGAAAAGAGCAACTTCTTGTCCTGAAAATGCCTTTGTAGGCCTCTTCATATTGTTAAACACTTTCATGCTAAGAGAGGGTACAGGATATGATCTTGTGTGTTGTTGAAGCTGGTTTCTCTGCATATCTAGACATATTTGAATGAACCTAGGGTACATCAAAAACTTATGGGGGCTAGAGATATTGGACACCATATGCTCAAAAATCATCCTAGAGAAATTATACTTCCTATTGGTAGCTAAACAGATAACAGCAGTTGCAATATTACTACTAAACTGCTCCCAAGCAGTCTTCTTTGGGCTAAGGCAATGAAGAATAGAGTGGATAAGAAACCTCCATTGAGGTGAAAAAGCACCCTTTTGAAAAGTTAACTTATCTGAGTCTGTGTGATATCCCATAAGTGCCAATTGCTCAAAAATCTCCGAGTTGGGTATAGAAGAAAGACCATCCTGATCATCCAACTTGAGATGTCTTCGTAAAGATCCCTCAGTGATAGTCATTGAGTGACCATCAATGGTAGCAGTAATCTTGACTTCTCCATTTTCAGCAGTAGTAACTTCAGCAGACCTCCAAAATTGTTTGATAAATGAGACACAAACCTCTGGCTTCTTTGTGAGTGCATAGCAAATGTGACTTCGATTTAGGAAATCGATGATTTGATGAAACCCTGCACTTCCTGTAGATTTCTCTAAAAATGCTACCATGTTATGCTTGTCACAAAATTCCAAGTTTGCCATGAATAAAACTGTGAGTAATCAAGTGGGATATGATCGTGGATGAATATATGAAGGCTGGAGAAAGTTAATTGTGATTTAAATAGAGAAACGTAGAGATATAGTTTGACCGATTTAAAGAAATTGAGTTTATCGTGATTAAATGAAACATATATATAGAAAGATCACGAAAGTCCAATTGGTCAAACCCCTATATGATAGGAATTTGGCGGAAATATCTCAACGGCTCTATTAATTAATGAAAAATCTGTTAGGGCCAAACAGTACTAACGGTCATCCAGCAGTACTAAATTTGGTCTAGCAGTACTAAATTAAGCCTAGCAGTATTAACTTCTCCACCCAAAAGCAGTACAAACTCCAAAGTTTTGTAATACTCAAAAATAACTTCACACAATCTCTCTTTCTGTTTTTAAGCTCACATTTTATCTCTCAATTCTTTTGGCTCACTTTTCACTCTGTCTATTTTTCACACATCTCTCTTTCTGTTTTTAAGCTCACCAAATCTCTCTTTTCTTTTGACTCACAATCCACACAAAGTATAGTTTTTGGCAAACTACCAGCCATTAACGGATTTGATTAGTCTTTACCAATAGCCGTTTGCTTTGGACTAGCCAATGCTTCATTGTAAAAACATGGTGCATTGATGACCATATAGTTTTGAGTAAACTATCAACTATCAACGGATTTGAGAAGTCTTTACCAATAGCCGTTTGCTTTGGACTAGCCAATGCTTCATTTTAAAAACATGGTGCATTGATAACCATATAGTTTTGAGTAAACTATCAACTATCAACGGATTTGAGAAGTCTTTACCAGTAGCCGTTTGCTCTGGACTAGTCAATTCTTGATGTCTATAAGACATGGTGAACTGATGACCATTTGTTGTGTGGTGTTACAACCAACACTTCAAGAACAACCAACATTCCTCCCCTCAAATAATACATCATGGAGTAACCAACTTCACACTTCATTGTTTTATCCTGAAAAAGTTAGCTCAACACCAAGAAAAACATAATCTAACCATTTTTCTTGTTTAGCAGTATTAAATGGTACTAACAGGATTAACAATGAGACATAGAAATAACTAGCAGTACTAACTATAAGTAACAGTTTTGACAAACAGTTTTAAATATAACTAGCAGTACTAATTATAACTAGCAGTATTAATTTACAAAGACTTAACAGTACTAACATTTAACAAACTTTACAAAACAAACAAGAGATTTGGGCATTAGGGATTGAGCATTCCAATACTTGAAACCAAGTACTGAAATCTACCAGCATCAAAACCTTTTGTAAGAAGATCTGCTACATTATGTTGAGTGTCAATTTTAGCCATTTGAATCAACTTTTTAGCATTGCAATCTCTTATAAAATGATGCCTAATCTCTATATGTTTTGTTTTAGAATGTTGAATAGGATTTTCTATTATGCAGATAGTACTATTATTGTCAATATAAATAACAGTATTCATGAAATTGTACCCATAGTCCAGCAGTTGGTTTTGTATCCAAAGAACCTGTCCACAGCAACTTGCAGCAGCCACATATTCAGCCTCAGTTGTAGAAGTGGCAACTACAGTTTGTTTCTTGCATTGCCAAGAGATCAGCCTATTTTCCAAAAACTAATAACCTCCAGTGGTTGACTTCCTATCTTGTGTAGCTCCAGCATAGTCACTGTCAGTGTAAGCAACTAATTCCAATGGAGAATCCTCAGAATACCAAAGTCCTAAAGATGGTTTTCCTTTAAGGAATCTAAAGATTCTATTAACAGCTAAGAGATGGGATGTCTTTGGAGAAACATGAAACCTTGCACATGCACAAACTACAAACATGATATCTAGCCTGGATGCTGTAAGGTACATCAAAGATCCTATCATAGATCTATAAAGATGTTCATCAACATCAGCAGCATCTCCATCTTGAACCAAAGGCTTTTCCAAATCTGTTGAAGTAGAGGCAGACTTCACATCTGTGTAGTTAAACTTTCTCAAAATCTCATTTACATATTTATCTTGACTGATAAAAATGCTTTTCTTTTTCTGTTGGATCTGTAAACCCAAAAAGAAGGTAAGTTCTCCCATAGAACTCATTTGAAACTTATCTTTCATAAGCTTCTTAAACTCATCACATAAATCCTTCTTTGTATATCCAAAGATAATGTCGTCCACATATATTTGAACAAGCAAGATATGTCCCTTTTGTCTCTTTATGAATAATGTTTGGTCAATCTTTCCTCTTTGAAAACCATTGCACAAAAGATAATTGGCCAAAGTGTCATACCAATCTCTTGGTGCTTGATGCAGGCCATATAATGCTTTCACTACCTTATAGACTTTATCAGGATGGTCAGGATCTTCAAAACCTGGAGGTTGACATACATATACCTCCTCTTCAATCTGACCATATAGGAAAGCACTTTTTATATCCATTTGGTAGACCATAAATCCCATATAGGAAGCATAAGCTAGGAACATTCTTATTACCACAATTCTAGCCACAGGTGCAAAGACTTCATCATAGTCTATGCCCTCTTCTTGAGTATGTCCTTGAGCAACAAGTCTTGCTTTGTTTTTTATGACAATCCCCCTTTCATCTTTCTTGTTTCTGTATACCCATTTTGTACCAATTGCTCTATGACCTTTAAGTAAGTCCACAAGAATCCAGACCTTTTGCAGTTTGAACTGTAGAAGTTCCTCCTGCATTGCTTCTACCCATGCTGGATCACTAAGAGCTTTAGAAACTCTTTATGGTTCTTCCTGAGAGAGGAACCAAGCAAAAAGACATGTATGAAGAGCCTGATGAGTCTTCCCTTCATATATAGCACTAAGAAAACTTTGTTCAGAGTAAGAAGTTGTCATTCTTCTTGTTTGAACAGATGACTGCACATCACCAATTACATGTTGAATTGGGTGATCTTTGTGAATTCTTGTGTGAGGAGTGGTAGGTACTGCAGAAGATTGTGGAATGTTCCCCAATTCAATTTCTTGGCCCTCCACTTGTGTGTCTTCAGATGCATGACTAGGTCCTACCAAGTCTTCAAGGGTAGCAGTATTAATTTCAGGGACAACAGTACTTTTACTACTAATATTAATTTTGGGTCTGTAAGTATTACTTGTTTGAAACTGCAGTACATTATCTTAAGGATGCTATCATCATGAGACTTTTTTGTAGCATCATTCTCATTTTGTAACCCATCTTTATCTTATATTTGAGCATCAGCAACAGATCTTGGTGCAGCATCACCAAAACATGAAGCATCCTTCCAAATTGGCATTACAATGCAATCTTGATTATCTTGATCTTGTTACGAAGATGTATAGACTCAGAAACTCCTTGTATACCTGCAAAGTCATTAGAAAATGTTCTTGCAACCCACTGGTACCAAATTCATTGATTGGGTTAGAGACTTCAATATCAAACAGCATTTGGGCCCATTTCCTTCTATCATAGGGTTATTTCTAAGAACCAATATGCAAGTTTTCCTGAACTTTTCTGGTTCTAGTGTTGTATACCCTAAAAGCTTTGCTACTTAAGGAATATCCAACAAAGAAACATTCATCACTCTTTCCATCAAACTTGCCCAAATTATCTAAGGTATTGAGAATAGTAACATGACATTCAAATGGTTTCATGAAGCCTATATGTTCTTTCTCTAAGATGTATATTTCTCTCTTAAGTATATATAAATCACTTAACTAGGTTCTCCTATTTATACACACATGGAGTTCCTTTTACAAGATACACTACCGAAACTTTTAGGAATCAATTACAATTATAATCTTTACGAATCTTCCTTAAAATATTATATGGAATATAATTCCATATTTATCTCTTTGATCCTTATCTCCAAGTCAGCAGCCATTAACCCTTAAGTAGTATTAATTTTCTTCTAGCAGTATTAACTAACATGGCAGTACTAAGTTTTGTATAGGCGGTAATAATCCATTCAGTATGTTAGTTACACCTTGGCAGTATAAACTCTTGATGAGATTTATTCCTCAATTGTAACTCACATAGGGATAGTGTTGATTTATAGCATATACAAATACCCAAGAGCTCACATATCCTCCCTTCCAATCACTCACCTCCACCCTCTCACTCCCCTCCCTCCTCACTCCCTATACCCTCTCCCCTAAAGAATATGACTGATATCAAGCCAGGTATATATTATGCTTTTAGTGAGCAGTAACTACTGCATGACTTAAGCCGCTCGATACTACGACGATCTACCTTGTTTTTTATTTATCATTACCTGCCTATAACGTCGCTCTCTGTCGCTCCACGCCCCCACCCGCTTACCAATGCATTATCTCCATCCCCCGCTCACCCACACCCCACACACACACCCACACCCCCCCCCCCCCACCCAACACTCCCTACTACCGCACCCCTTCCCTTTCCTCACCCAGATCTTAGACTGGCTTATTGCTTTCCCTCAAGCAATCAAAGCGAGAAACTAAAATCATTTATCGTGACGTGGAGAAAATTTAGATTTTATAAGAGTTTGCATATTAGGAAAATTTTCAGGCATAGACATATAACATAGCACCTCACATAGGGATAGTGTTTTGATTTTAATTCACTTAGGCCTCTCAAATAGGGTTATATTTTTGTAAAGAACACTCATCATGCATAGACATAATCTTGATAGCTACCATAGGCTTGTACTTAACACATAAACCTGACCGAAGGGCGGAACTTGATACTGGAGCGGATACATTCTTCACATGCCGAAACATAAGCCTTTATTCCTTTGAACTACATATATACATATATTTTTTTTACTTTTTTTTAATTTTTTTTATTTTGTTGAGATTATATAACCAAGGCTATGGCACAGAACTTCTTCCTTCAATTTTAACTTAGAACTTATAGTAATTTAGCACTAAAAGGAGTGCTTGCAGGAATAGGGACTTGCAAAATTCATTACATGCGATTTAGGCTTCGGTCTAGTAAATTATGATTAAGCACAAGTTCTAGAGATTCTAAATTATCGGCTCTCTTAAATATAATTATCAACCAATACCAATGTTTCAGAAAAGGCGACAATGACCATACGTACACATCCGTAACGACGGAATAGACATATATGACTGCAATCAAACCTTAACTCGAACAAGCTAAAGGCATCAATTATCTTGGGTACCAAAGGTGGATACCCAAATATTCTATAGGCTTAGAATTCTCACAATTTAGTGGACTAGGTTGAGCTAGCTATAATGTCAATCCGGTTGGATTTGCCTTACTAATAGCATTTTTTATATTTTAAAGCATATATTTTAATTTTGAGATTTTTAAAAGTATCAGTTGGTAAAAAAAATGTTGACAGGGCAAATATCGAGGGATATGATTAATTTTTCCTATTTGGCTCCCCCTCCACACTTAAGTTGAATATTTCCCTCAATGTAATAACTGATAATAGAGATAAAATAGGGAAAATTATGGGAAAACGGTACTTCCCGAGGCATATAGATAGAGTTGCGAGAGAGCTATCCTTGATAATACTTCATAATTTTTCATATCTTTAAGCTAAAGTACCTGCATAAAAGTAAACAAACAAAAGCACACAAAAAGAAAATATTTTTCTGTTTTTTTAGAAAATAAATAAAGGCTATTAATAGAAGAATGGAGGAGGGACTCCTTCACACTTAAGTGAAGCACAGGTTGCCTCCCGAGAAGCGCTTAATTTTTAAGAGAGTCGTTAGCTAGACTCGTACTTTGGGAGTCATTCTTTGGGGAAGAAGGGAGTTGCTACTTCCCTTGGGTCATTATCTTCTTCATGATATAGTTTAAGTCGATGGCCATTGACTATAAACGTCTTTCCATCTTTTCCATAAAGTTCAACATATCCGGATGGATATTGATGTTTCACTACATAAGGTCCTAACCATCAAGATCTAAGTTTTGGTTGTTTAAATTTATACTTCGAGTGAAAGAACAGGACTTTATTTCCTTGTTTGAATTCTTTTCTCATTCTTAATTTTCTATCATGCCAGACTTTGGTTCTTTCCTCGTATAGACGAGAGTTTTCATAAGCTTGGTGTCTAAGTTCATCTAACTCATGTAACTGAAATATTCTTTTCTCACCAGCAGCGATGAGATCTGGGTTGCAATTCTTCAGTGCCCAGTATGCATGATGTTTAATTTCGAATGGTAAGTGGCAGTTTTTTTCCCATAAAATAGCTTTGTATGGTGTGGGTGCCGTTATGTTTTTGTATGCAGTGCGAAAAGCCCACAGACGTCATCAAGTTTTTCTGACCAGATACAGGATTGTCTTTAAATTTTTTTCAAGAATTCTCTGAAGCTTTGTTTCAGTTTTTCAACTTGACTACTATTTTGAAGGTGATAAGAAGTAAGAACGTGATATAACTCCATATCTTTTCATGGTTTTTTCCATTATTTTGTTACAGAAGTGGGTACCTGGATCGCTGATTAGAGCTTTTGGCATTCCAAAATGGCAAAATAGTTTCTTCAGAAAGGTGACTACTACTCGGGCTTCATTGGTTGGTAAAGCTTGAGCTTCGGCCCATTTAGATACGTAATCACCAGCGCTAGAAATGTATTC
Organism: Tanacetum coccineum; assembly: GCA_026074375.1. Classification (NCBI taxonomy): domain Eukaryota; kingdom Viridiplantae; phylum Streptophyta; class Magnoliopsida; order Asterales; family Asteraceae; genus Tanacetum; species Tanacetum coccineum. The sequence goes on along the minus strand of BQNB010019956.1, from coordinate 43,407 downwards.
AAACTTATAATATTTCGAGAATGGTCCCATAAAGTCAATACCCCATATGTCAAAAATTTCACATACTTGAATGTTGTAAAAGGGCATCTCATCACGTTTTGATATATTTCTGGTCTTTTGGCATGCTTCACAAAGTCGAACTAGAGTATGAGCTTCTTTGATGATTGTTGGCCAGTAAAATCCAAAATCAAGAACTTTTTTTGCAGTTATGTTGGGTCCATAATGTCCACCAGTGGGTCCGTGGTGACATTGATCTAAAATGGTTCGGGTTTCTGGTCCAGATATACAACGTTTGATCATACCGTCAGAACAAACTTTGAAAAGGTAAGGTTCCTTCCAACAGTAGTGTTTGAGGTCAGAGAAGAATTTGTTCTTTCGTTGGTACGTCATCCCTTTTGGTATAATATCAATGACCAAATAATTTGCAAAGTCTGCGAACCATGGTTCACTAATGGTGTTGATTTCCATAAGGGTTTCTCCAGGAAAGTTATCATCGACTTCACTGTCATCGCTTGTTTCATCATTTTCAAGTCGGGATAAGTGATCGGCTGCAACATTTTTTGTACATTTTCTGTCTTTGATTTCTATGTCGAATTCTTATTGAAGTAGGATCCATCGAATAAGGCGTGGTTTAGCATCTTGCTTTTTAAATAAGTGCCTTAGAGCTGAATGATCAGTGTGAACAATAGTTTTTGAGAGAATAAGATAGGATCTGAATTTGTCAAATGCAAAAACTACAGCCATAAGTTCTTTTTCGGTTATAGTGTATTTTTGTTGAGCGGAATTAAGTGTTTTGCTTGCGAAATAGATTGGGTGAAAGTTTTTACCATCTTTTTGACCTAAGACGGCTTCATACACTACATCACTTGCTCACATAATAAGTACAACGGAAGATTCCAGTTTGGGCTTACGATCACAGGAGCACATGTGAGTTTCTCTTCCAATGATTCAAAATCTTTTTGACATTTATCATCGAACTCAAATGGAGTATCTTTTTTGAGAAGTTTAGTTAGAGGTCGAGAAATTTTCAAGAAATCTTTAATGAAACGTCAGTAAAAACCGGCATGTCCCAGAAAGCTTCTAATACCTTTGATATTAGTAGGGGTTGGAAGTTTTGAGATTACATCGACCTTTGCTTTGTCAACTTCAAGTCTTGTATTGGAAAACTTTGTCCGGAGCACAATTTCCTTCCTTTGACCATTAAGTGACATTTTTCCCATTTTATTGTTTTTATTTTTGTATTTGTTTTTTTTGTTTTTTAATTTTTTATTTTTTTTTATGTTTTTTTGTTTAAGACGAGATGAGCATCTTTACAACGTTGGAGCATTTTATCAAGGCTGTTTAGGCATGTGTCAAAAGAGTTTCCAAAGACGGAGAAATCGTCCATGAATACTTCGACTGATTCTTCGATCATATCGTGAAAGATTGCCAACATGCACCTTTGGAATGTGGCAGGAGCATTGCATAGCCTGAAAGGTATTCGCCTATAAGCGTATGTTCCGAAGGGACAAGTAAATGTTGTTTTTTCTTGATCATTAGGATCGATAGGAATTTGAAAATACCCAAAAAAACCATCGTGGAAATAGAAATATTTATTTCCTACGAGTCTTTCTAGCATTTGATCCATAAATGGTAAAGGAAAGTGATCTTATGCGGTTGCTTCATTGAGTTTACGATAGTTGATGCATACTCGCCAACCCGTAACGGTTCTTGTTGGGACAAGTTTATCATTTTCGTTAGTGACAACTATAATACCACCTTTCTCTGGCACACAGTGAATAGGACTAACCCAAGGACTATCGGCAATTGGATAAATTATACCGGTATCCAGGAGTTTCACAATTTATTTTTTAACAACGGATTTAACCTTCTTTGTTTTCAGACAACGGGTTTCTTATCATCCAGAAGTTGTATCTTGTGTTTGAAAAATAATGGGCAAATACCAGGAATGTCAGTTGTTTTCCAAGCAAAGCCTTGCTTGCGCTTTTTAAGGACAGATATAAGTTTGTTTTTCTTTTCTTTGGATAGCTGAGATGATATGATAACAGGAAGAAAAGAGGATTCTTCCAGGAATACATATTCCAGATTATCAGGAAGGGGTTTAAGTTCGAGATCCGTAGGAGGTTCTTTGAGAGATGTTTTGATCTTATAATTAGTATTGATGGTGATTTTTTCGAATGGTGGATCTTCGGTGTCGGATTCAGAATCAGGGTTTTCTTCAGCAGTCATTGCCATGAATTCATCAAATTCAGTAAAGATTTCTTCCTCGAGAAGGGTTCCTTCGATGGAATGAAGAATTTTACTACCTTCGTCTAGGAGAGCGTCGAAATCTTCTTCTAAGATTTCATCGATGACATCTATACTGAAATAGGTATCATCGTTTGAATAGGAGTGTTTCATCGCAGAATCGATATTGAAAGTCATTCGTTCAGTTCCAACTCCAAGGTTGAGTTGTTTTTGTTTAACTCGAATTACTGCATCAGCAGTATGAAGAAATGGTCGTCCCAAAATGAGGGGAACTTTGCTATCTTCTTCCATTTCTAGGATAACAAAATCGGCAGGAAAGGTGAATTTACCAACTTCAACGAGCATATTTTTAGCTATTCCAAAGGGTATTGGAATGATCTGTCAGCTAATCTTACGCTCATTTTGGTAGATTTAAGAGTTTCGAGAGATAGTTTGGCATATAACGAATATGGCATAAGGTTAATGCTAGCACCAAGGTCAACTAAGGCATTGCAGGAAAAAGTTTTGTTGAAATTGCATGAAATAAGAAAACTTTCGGGGTCTCCGAGTTTAGGTGGAACTTTGTTTTGGATCATTGCTGAACATTCATCGCTTAAGAAAGTGGCAGAGATTTGTTCGATTTTATGTTTGTTGCTTATGAGTTCCTTGAGAAACTTTCCATAATTAGGCACTCCGGCTAAGACATCGATAAGAGGTACATTGATTCGAACTGCGCGGATCATGTCAAGAAATTTTCCGTATTGAGTTTCCATTTTCTCTTTCCTAAGACGTTGAGGATACAGGATTTTTGGTTTGTATGGTTTGGGTAATGGAGTTTCCTTGACTGGTTTTAGATTTTGAGTTTTTGGTTATGGTGTCGATTCTTCATCTTCATCATCGCTATCGAAGTTGATAGGGTTTTCAGAATCGTTTTGTTGATTATTTGGGTTAACTGGTGGGTTATAATATTTACCACTCCTTGTGAATACGGCATTCACATGCTCATTGCGAGATTGTGGTGGTTGGTAGGCTTTGGAATTATGTCCTTTTGGGTTTGGTTGAGTGTTTCTTGGAAGAGATCCAGAGGGTCGACCAGATTGCTTGTCATCAAGTCTGTCGAACTTGTTTTCAAGATTTTGAATTGAAGCTTGATGATTTTCGGCTACGGTTTCAAGTTGAGTTTTGAGATCCATGAATGTTTCTTTGACAAAAGCATTGGTTGATTGCTGAGATTTCATGAAATCGTTGAATTGTTTTTGAAGATCATAAGGTTTGTCATCAGTATTGGATCGGTAGTTGTCTCAATTGTAACTACTTTGTTCATTTGAACGCCAATTATCGCGATTCGAGTCTCGGTCGCGGTAATCATTGTAAAAACGAGTCTTATAAAAAGTTTGCATGAATTTAGCTTCCTCCTCTCGGGACATAGGTATATCATCTTCATCAAGATCGGGTTTAGTTATTTTAGCATGGGTTTGGAGTTCTTTATACTGAGCATCCATTTTTAGGGTCATGGCATCTATTCGGGCCATAATTTTGTCAGTATTGGAATTACTGTTGCCTTCATCGGCAAAAGCAACGGTTTTCTTAAGAGATGATCTGGTTTTTTGATTTTTAGCCCAGTCAAGCTTGAGTAAGACTTTATCTTCGAGAAGCTGATAAGCTTGATTTGGTGTTTTATAGAGGAAAATACCACCAGCTACGGCATTCAAAACTTCGTGGGTTATTTCGCTTAGACCATGATAGAAGATTTTTACTATGTTGCCTTTGGACAGATTGTGACCATGGCAGTTTCGGAGCATTTCCTTCATACGAAGCCAAGCATCGATTAGAGATTCGTTCTCATGTTGAGAGAAAGCTCAGATTTCTCCGAGGAGTCAGTCGAAAAGAGTTGGGGGAAAGAATTGGCTAATGAAAGCGGTTCGAAGTTCATCCCATGTTTCGATAGTTCCTTCGTTGAGTTCATCCAACCATGTTTTTGCTTCCCCAGTAAGTGATAGGGGAAACACCATTAGGCGGACAGCTTCAGTTTCGGTATCTCTGTATTTGAACATATCGCAGATTTCAAGGAATTCATGAATGTTTTTATGAGGGCCGGTCTTGGTTCTACCATCAAATTGGTTTCCTTTGACAAGGGTCAAGTGGTTATGATAATCAAAGATTTCTTACTATATATAAATATAATATAAACATATAAATATATAATAATGATCAATAATTATAAATCAATTATAGTATACGTATTCCAAAAGACTCAAAGAAATTACTTTTGACCAAAGTAAAATCAAAAATCTCCCGGGTCGTTTCCCGACGAGGCGTGAATTTGAAAATCAAGAGTCGGTTTGGAATTTATGCTTGAATAATCAAGAGTTTGATTTGGTTATCTATTTCTACATATAAAATGCAAAAACAAGTAAAAGAAACTCTAAAACGAAAGCAATTTAAGTTAAAACCTAAAACGGGAACGTAAAAAAGCGACTTAAAAACCTAATTTATCAAATTTTAATCCTAAAATGAATTTTTAACTTTTAATTAACCCTAAGTGCCTAAAATGTAAGAACAAAGAAAACTAGACTAAAAACGAAAGTGATTTAAGCTTAAAAACACGAAAACGTGAACGGGATTGAAACTCCATTTTTTATTTTTTGTTGTTGGATGTTTTTATTGGATATTTTTTTTTGTTTTTTTGTGCTTTAAAAAACTAAAACGTAAAATTTTAACCCTACGAATGTAAATTTAATTTTCCTAAGTCCTAAATGATAAAAGAAATTTTTAAAAAAAAGAATTATATTTTTTTATTTTTATTTAATTTAATATGAATTAAAAACAGTTTTAATGAAATTAAATGATTAAAATAGTAAACTAAAAGAGAAAAATCTAAAAAAATTATAAAAAGTACTTTGAAAAGTGCTAATTCTAAGAAAACTACTAAGAGGTTGCCAGCTTATCACAATAAGCTGGGAAAAGGCCCTAAAGGGCTGTTAGCTTATTGAGCCAAAAGGTGTATAAGAATTAAATTGTGCACCATAAGACCAGATGGCCCTACTGGAGCTAGTGGTTAGTGTGTGTGTATTGTGGGGCGAGTGTGTGTAAAGGGGGAGGTCATAGGTTCGACCCCTCTGCCTCTCCCTTTTTTATAAACATTTTTTTTCAATTTTTTTTTTACAAACTTATAAAAGAGACAAAAATAAGCAACTTTATAAATAACAACTTTAGCTAAAATTTATAAATAAGCTGGAAAAAGCAAATAAAAGCTGACAGAATGAGTTTTTTTTTTAACACTAAGGAATAAGGGCTAAACTGTTGGCAATTTAGGCTAAATAAACAAAGGCAATGACAAAATAAGCTGAGACAAATACACACCTACTCCTAATAAGCTCTAGGGAACAAAAAGAAGCTAACAAATTAAGCCATAAGCTGAGAAAATCAAATAAGCATTTTGCATAGAAAACTGTCAATCTAATAGCCTATAAGGGCACCTTGAAGCTAATTTTTAAAGGGCTTAAAGGATCCTTATAGCTTTAAGAACTAAAAACAGATAAACTTGATACTATAAGCTACAATAAGCAGAAAAGAAAAAGGAGTTTGAAACAAGCATAAGCCAAGAAAAAGGCTTATGAAAAAGACTACTTGAACTCAGCATATGCTGTGTTTTGGTTTTCTTAAAACTAAATGGCAAAGTGCAGACCTACAAATAAGCTATAAAATAAACTTTAAAGACAGGGATATGCTAAGACAAAAGGACTATGACAACTAATGAGCTTAAGTTTAAAAATTTAGACTCTAAAAACAATTTTAAGTAAACTAAATTTTGAAAATGAAAAATGGCTTTTAACTTTGAAAACTGACTTGACAGGTTTTTTTTTTACTAAACAAAATTGAACCATATAGACACTTACACTACTGCATTTGACACTTAAAAACAACATGAAAACAATGAAAAAAAGTAACTTATCAAGACCTAGCAATCCTATTAGTTTCAATAAATTAAAATACCACAGAACCAAACTATATTTAGTTCAAACCATAAATTTGACTTAAAGCTTTTGAAGACTTAAAACAACTAAATAATAGACTTATTAATGGCTAGTAGAACTGACTAAGAACCCATAAGCAAATTTTATACCATTTTGGGTCTTGTCCCAAACACCCCTTTAAAGAATCTTAAAAACCATTGTAAAGAGATTAAGACTGATTTAAGCATAATTCTTTGAAAACAGATGATTGATAAGCAAAGTTAAGTACTGATGAACAACTTTCAACAAGAGATAAGCACTTTAAATAAGCAAAATTAAGATAAGCAATTTATAAGCTAATTAAGACATATTTAACTAAGTACTTAAACAAATGAATTCTAAATGACAAATAAGCATTAACTAACCATTAAAAACACTAATAAGCATAAATAAACAGATATTAAGCAAGAATAAGCACAAGCACAGTAAATAAGCTAAAATAGAAATGTGAAGTGTACCTTATTCCCTTGCTTAAAACAAGGAATGAATGACCTAAATTAGCTCTAACCTACCCAGCTTATTTGAAATAAGCAGTCTAATAAAATAACCCATAAGCTCTTCCTTTTTAAGCTTATCTTCCAATAGCTTAAAATTTCCAAATTCTTGATTCCAAATACACATGAAACTCAGAGAAGATATTATATGAACTTAAATTAATAAAACAGTTTCTATAAGCTTAGAAAAACTTATATAAATGACTTGTAAATAGGGATGAGCTTAAATGCATAAAAACAGAATTTGCTTAAACATAAAACTGAAATTTTCATTAGAATTTTAAAAGGTTGCAATACTTTGAAATGTAAAGATAGAAAACATAAATTAAGACATTTTAAAAATAAAATTAAAACTACAACTACACTCCTTTGCTACTGTGTGAAAAAACACACTTTTATATTTGAATTTTTTCTTGGACTTGTGCTAGTTGTGCTTTTGTTATGAGAGGAGAAACCAAGCCTCATCTTGGCCCTTCAATTTTTCTTGTTCACCAATCCTTTGCATAACAGCCCTTGATTAATTTTGATGTCTTTATGACCAGCGTGGTACTTAGGGTTTTGGAGTGGGGTGAGTATGTGGGGTTCGTGAGAGTGATGGGAAGGTGATAGTTTTGTCGTGTGTTGCAGGGGTGAGGAAATTTTTAGGGAAGATAAACAGTAGAAAAGGGCGGGAAATGGGTTTAATGTTAAACTGGGTAAAAGTTTTGGGGTATGGCAGAAATGGCCCTTCAATTTGATAAGTGGTATTGCAATTTCAGTCCTTGTGGTGTTATAATTTTTGAGGACTTGGCAGGTTAAGCCCTTCATTTTATATGGTGTTGTTGCACAGTTAGTCCTTTTGGACTAACGGTGTTAAGGTGAAAAGAGTTTTGGGGCTTAACGACTGTTAGTGGGGATTGGGCCTTATATATTTATTTTTGGGCCGGTTTACATATTAAAAGATTTTTTCTTAATGTTTAAATGGGATGACCCGGCCCATTAGATGGGTACGGCTTGACCCATTTAACATTTCTTCGATACTGGCTTTGTCTTTGACTTTGACTTTTTGACTTTGGCTTTGATTTTGACTTCTCTTCATGCTCTTTCCTTTCTCGTGCTCGGTTTTGTCGTTTTGGCTTTATTTTTGTCCTTTTCTAAGATATCCATTACCTACATAATACAAATGCAAAACATACAAATACAATGTATTTTTGGTACATTTTTGGTCATTTAAGTCCGGTTTTAATGGAAAATGGTATGTGTAATTAAGCACATACCAAAATCCCCCATACTAAACTATTGTCGTGTCCTCACGCAATGCTATAAGTAAACACTTAAGAAAATCAAGAATCTCAATCCCCCTCGACTAATTACCTCGAAAAGTAGCTAAGTGTTCATCGAGGGTAATTAAAGAATCAATGGTTTAGAAAAGCCCCATTTTTAAATATTCATACTTATTCCAACACATATTTTTTTATTTTTCCTTTTTCTCATTTTTTTTGTACTTTTCATATTAAGCAAGTAACTAGAACGTTTCACTTTCGTTATTTTTATAACTTTAGTGTCATGGAACAAGAAACATTTCAATCCTAAAATGCCTCAAAAAGGATAAATTCATCGTTCCCGACTTTTCACTTGTCCCAAACCAAGCTTAAAAACGAAATCACCGTTAAATATAAGTTAAGATGCTAACATTACTCATACTTGTAACTTGTGAACTTTTAGCTCCCGGCAATTATTATATCTTAGGTGAATGTGCTTATTTCAAATTTCAACCATGGATCAACGTTTTGGAAAATTTCTATGCTTCACGTTCCACCCGAGAATAATGAGTTTGAAGGCGAGATCATCCCATGTAGCGACTTTCGTCTCGGCACATCCCAACCTTGCGGCTAAGTGACCAGGCTTTTGACACCCCACAAACACTAGTATCGAGACTCAAGGACCTTCGGTTTCAAAAAACTCTTAGGTTTCTCGTTTATACATAAAATCATAACTTAAAACGAAATAGTCTTAGTTCAAAAGCATATTTAAATTTAGGAAAAAGAGATTTTCCCTATATTTATTAATTCACGTTTACTACACTTAATATAATTACACATCCATTAAACTAATGAAATCCTCGACCTTTTAGAAGGCTGCAACATAGGTTGTGAGCCGGCAAGATGCAGCAACCTTTTATCAGTCTCGGATAATTACTATGTGCCTTATTTAGAAGACTGCAACATCGGTTGTGAGCCGGCAAGATGCGATAAACTTTTATTAGCCCACAGTTTATTATTACCTCATTTTTCATCATTTTTTACATATAATACCATGATATAGAGAAAAGTTCTTTTTAGAAAATTTAAGTCTAAATTTGAATTAAAATTATTGATATCAACTATACTTCAAAAATTGTTGATTTAAGTTTAATTTTCGAAGAGAGCACGTATTATTAGTCCGGTTAGAAGCTTATGGGAGAGAAAAGCCACAAACTACACTTATGAGCTCTTAAGATTTCCAACTAATCTTTGTTTAGCATCTAACTCATAATTAACTCTATCATTTCTTGTTCTTCGCAAATTTAAAATCTTTAATAAAAAGATCCGCGAATGCTTAGTCTAAAAGTTAAGGAACAAGCTAGAGCTCAACACACTCGATCGAGTCAAAATTTATTCTTATTCTACATAGCAGAAAAGTCAAAATTGTGAAAAAACACTTATTTTATTTTTGAAAAATTTCAAATTTTTTCATTTTTTTGGTATTTTGGTGGTAAAAACGGGATTACGTGAAAATAACGACTGCAGGTACAATCAAATCGATAGACCCCCCCATACTAGAAATTAACTTTGTCCTCAATGTTTTAAGAAGGGTCTCTATGTAAATCCTAAGCCGTTTATTAAGTATGCTCAAAGATAAACGTTAGTCGATAAGATTTGGATATTGGATTCCCAAAATGAAGCTGAGGATGTGAAGCTCGAGTGAACGAAGGATAAAACCATGAGCACGAGAGGCTTCAAATCCGGGCAATCCTGGACATTCAACACAAAACATAAAAACACGAGAAAGGAAGAGGCGAGCCTCCTCACAAGATAAAACACTTATTCATTATTACTATTAATATTATATTAGGATAAGCATGGGTTGCCACCCACGAAGCACTTGTTTAAGGTCACTTAGCTTGACCCGATCCCCCCATAATTGAACTGGTTAAGGGGGATAGAAATGGAGACACAGAACATCCAAAACATGGATGTCCTCTCCATAGATCAACATCGGGCTTTTTTGATGAAAAAGCATGGAAGCTTTAAAGCCCCGATGTGATGAAGAAGGAGGAGATTTCTCCTTTGAAGCAAGAACACAGTGATTGAAAACTTTGTCTTTAATTTCGGATGAAAATGGAAGTAAAGTATCAATCACGGGGGAATGAGTAGAAAGAAATCTCGTGGATTCGACTTCAATGGCATATCCTCGGATCGTAAATCTTGTTTCTATCTTCAGAAGGAGAAGAAACATCAAGATCGGATCCGAGATCATTAGAAGGAATGAATTCAAAATCCAATTTAAGGGCGGATGGGGGGGCCAAAATATAAGGCACATCAACGAGGATGTCTTCCACTACATCAACGGTTGAATCTCTCAAATAAGGATAATCAACATGAAATGATTCGAACTCGGGACGGGAGGTAGAATTATCGTCATCTTTTGAGTCGAAATCATCACACCTCAATACCTGAGTTGGTATTGAGCCAACACCATCAAGAATTAGGGTCATGCTCCTCCATAAGAGAGTCACTATCCTCGACCGGATAGGAGATGGAGAGAAATACTCGGTAGGATTTTCAGAATATTAAATTCTTCCGGAGGGCGAAGAGAAGAGTTATCGTAAAGCAAACTTTCCAAAAACAAAATATCTCCCTCCAGATTAAGGTTGACATCATCAATTCCTGGTGGAATTGAGTGGGGAAGAGTGGAGTTCACCGGTGAAACTCATCAAGAAGAGAATCGATCTTTTGAGAATCATTAATCGAAGTATCTCGATGAAGCAAAGATTCTAAAAGATCGAATTCGGCATCAAAGGAATCAATTCCCGGTGGAATTGAATCGATACTTTCCAACACCTCATCATCAATTTGATCAACCTTAGTGGAAGTGATTTTTCATCAATATCAAAGAGAGGATTAGAGAAAATTTTAAAATTCTCATTTGGAATGTTCTCTTCGGAAAATTGAACACAATCACTTTGAGGTAAAATCTTCATCGATATCGAAGAGAGGGTTAGTGAAAGTAAAATCATGATTCTTTGAAGAATCATCATACGGAGGCAAATCACACTCACCTTCGGAAGAATCTTAGGACTCACTTGGGATTTGGACAAGGTTCTCGGGACACAGAGCTTAATTAATTTGTCCATTCGTTTCTGGAATAGTGTCTAAGATGCTCATTCCTCTATTATGGAGAGAGTTTCGTTTTGTGTAATCAGGTGTGATAGCATACACACGGAGTGATGTCGAGAAAAAATATCTTTCAAAGGATAGAACTTTCTTCTCATCGTCATCAATACGTAGCAAACGGAATCTTCCAATATCATCTTTAGCCGTTGCTCTTCTTTTCAAATTCGATTTTCCTCCTACCTCTTTTGTAACAATTGACAACCATATCACACATGGATGTCCATATGCTCCATAAGCTTATTTAAGAATTGAGAAACTCATTGTTATCATTGCAGATGGCTGATTTGAACGGTAAATATGTGGGGATGAAATTGGTCAAAACCAAAGATTTAGAATCATAAGCACCGATTTGCTCATGATAATAGTCTTCATTCAAATAACGGTTGACATTGAAAAGTCCATGAGAACCCCCCAATTTTCCCAACAAAGAAATTGATGTGGAAAACATGAAAAATACTTGCGGGAAATTAAAGTCTTGATTATATAACACGGTTCGGATAGATAAACAGACCTTTAGGTAGGTATTAGTACCATAACAAGCATTGTTCCCGCAAAATTTACAAGAATAGGATAGGAGGTTGTGGAGGTGGGTTGAAAACGTTAGGAGAATCATCAACAAAATTAGGTTTTGAAACGTAAGGTAATGAATTTTCTTTTTTCAGGAAATGACTAACGCGGATCAAAACTATGGCAAAAGTTCCTGTGGGAGCTCATCAAATTGTTATGATTGCCTGGTTCCGTATTAAGATAAGCGAAGCTTCGGTGGACAATTAGTAACCAATGTAGCACCTTTCCTTCCCCCAAGACTTACTTGTTCATTGTTGAACAAAAGATTCATTTAAAACGAAACACCACACTCTAACAACAATTGTGGTTAAATTGTTGAGGACTTTGTGAGGAATTTTCACCGGGTCCCTGATTGAACAACAATGGCTCTCGAGATCAATTAACAACGTTGGTATCATCATCGGATGACTCGGAAGTGTTTAGAAGGTCTTGGTTAATTCTATTTTCATGACAAGTTGTAAACCAATCTTCCTTTAATTTCATCCGCCATAGAGCACATCCTTGACAAGATGGACCTTCAACCGGGTTTCCACAATTCACACAAAGTATAGGAGGTCGTTGAGACAAGTCAGGCGTTTTATTAGGATCACGAATGAACTTGTCTATGAGACCTCCTTTTGAACAACCACATGATTTATTGTACAAAGCTCCACAAGACGAACCTTCTCTAATCACGGGAAGAGAGGATTTATAGACGATAAATCGAGTGACGCCAGAAGAATTAAAGAATAAAGGATAAGAAGAAGAATTACAATGGCAAAGAGATTAAAGAGATTATTTTTGGATTTTCGGTTTTTTAAACTTCATATTATATAAACGACAAAACGAGATTGAATTACTTAAACCCGATAATCAACTTGCTTCACGGTAAAGCTCTTTAAAATGAAAAACCAAAAAGGTGCGAGAGTAGGTAAAGCACGAGAGCTTATTAAAACCTTTCTCCTTTAGGTCGTAGTTCCTCGGAAACAACCCTCCTTATGAAAACCCACTTATCTGTTTGTTAATCTCTTATGGTGAGCCGTATTTCACAAGTGACATAAAAGCAAGTTTAAAATCTTTTGTTCGGGAACTTGTATTATGATACTCTTAGTAGAAAGCATTTATATTATGATGAATTTTTATTGTTTTTATATTTTTGATTTTTTTTTTTGTTTTTTATACTTAGTACTGAATAAAGAAAAGTGGAAAAAAAAATTTGTTATTATTTATAATAAGAAGAAAAATATTCACAACGGAAAACAATAACTTCACGAGGATAGGGTCTTCAAGTCACTAACGTTTTCCCCAAACCGTAACGATATTGTCGCAACACAACACAAAACACTCCCCCCCCCCGCCCCCCCCCCCCCCCCTCCCCCCCCCCCCCCCCCCCCCCCCCCCCCCCCCCCTCCCCCCCCCCCCCCCCAACCCCCCCCCCCCCCGCCCCTTACCCCTGGTATCGGCGCCAAAAAATGATATAAAACTTTTTTGAGGTTAATTATATCAAATAATATAATAGTATTACCCGGAAGTACGGTCCTCGTGTATCTGAAAAAAAAAAGCATCGCTTCGTACTCACACAAAGTTTAAAACCGGACCCGTGTCATTTTGTCTCGACGAGGCGCGAAATTGACGGTTACGTTATTGGTTTGATAATTGGATGCTTGAATGAACAAAGATTTGATTGGTTATCTAAAACTATGGAAATTAATGCAATTTAAACTAAGGAAAACTTAAAACTACGGAAAATCATAAAAAGACACGGAAATTAAACAAAAACTAACGTGAAAGCATAAAAAGGGAAATTGAATAGCTTAAAAATCTTACGGGAATCATAATAAGGCATAAAAAGAAATCCTAAGGCTACGAGAGACCATAAAATTTAAGGCAAATAAAACTTAAATCACAAAAAGATAACGGAAATAAAAATAAATGCTCTAAAAACCTACTTTAATCGAATTTAAATCCTAAAGTGAAATTTATTACTTTAATAGGCTCTAAGTACATAAAAAGGAAGAATAAAAAAACTAGAATTAAAAACGGAAGTGTTTTAAAGGCTAAAAAACCGAAAAAAAATAAGACAGGATCGAATCCCGTTTCTTTTTACAAAACCAAAATTTTGCAAAAATACCCTACAAAAGTAAAACTATTATTTTCCTAGGTCCCTAAACACAAAAGAAAAATTTAAAAAAAAAGATTAATATTTTATTTGACTTATAAAATTATTTATTATGAATTAATTAAGATTTTAATCTAAATAAATTATAAAAAATACTAAACAATTTTATAAAAATCTAAAAAAATTACAAAAAGTAGCTAAAGTAGTGGGGAATCTATGAAAAATAAGCTGGTACAAATAGCTTATCACAATAAGCTGTTAAAATTCGAAAATCACAATAAGCTGTTAAAATTCGAAAACAGCTTATAAGCTTATTAGGGTAAAGACCCTTTAATAACTAAATGTTGCACACCTCTACCGGATGAGCTATTGTAGCACAGCGGTAGAGGTGTGTGTTGTTAAGGCGTGTGATAAGGGGGAGGTCATGGGTTCAAGTCCCATGTGGGCCAAAGTGCCTTTATTAATTTGATTGCGCAAAGGATAACAAGTGAAAAGACCCAAGGGCAGTGGTAAGTGTGTGTGTGTTTGAGAGGGAGGTCGCAGGTTCGAGTCCTGGGCCTCTCTTTTTAATACAGCTACAGTACTTTTTTTTCTTTTTTTTGATTTTTCTTTTTACAAACTTGAAGACAAGCTAGAAATAAGCATTTTTGCTAACTGAAACTTTTAATGATTGCTTAAAAATAAGCCAGAAAAGCTTATTGAAATAGACAGAATGCAAAAAAAATGAAATAAAGGAAATAAGGCTTAACTAATGAAGGAATTTAATGGAGAAAAAAAAATAATAAGCAAAGAAAAAGGAAATAAGCAAGAAAGACAATAAACAACATCTAATAAGCAAATAGGAACAGATTTAAACAATAACATCAAGCTGAAAAGGCATGAAAAAGCTATAAGCACTTATGGGATAAAACTGCCAAAATCAGACTAAGGGGCATAAAAGGGCTTAAAAATAAGCTGCTAAAAGACTTTCAAATCCAAAAATAAGTTGAAACAGATAATAAAGGATGTCTAATGAGCTTATAGAACAAGAGTAAGGAACTACAACTAATGGGAGCTTATGATTATCAACTGCTGAATTTATGACTTTGTTAAAATAGAAAATTTTTGACAGAAAGATAAAATGCCAATGAACACTTAACTTGAACTATTGCTACTGCATTTTACTCTAAAGGGAAATAAGCAAAGGATCCTAAGGGCCTACACCTATTAAGCAAAAGGGTATAAAAATAAACTACTAAAAACAGATAAATAAGCTAGAAAACCTAAATAAGCTATAAGCCAAAACTGTGTTCAAAACAGTCCTAAGGGCTCTTTTATGCTTAAAAATAAGCACTCTAAAGGGACACTAGGGGCTTAAGGCTTATAGGACTTATACATGGGCTTATTGGCTTTCTAGAAAGGCCAAAAAAAACTAAGGTTGCAGATCAAATAAGCCAAGAAAAGAGGGCTGAAAAGATGGTGCTAGCACCAGGGGAAGGTTTTAAAAAGGACAAAGGCTTATTTTGCAGCTTATAAATAAGCCACCAAATAAGCTCCAAGCTTAATATAAAGTTAAAACAGATAGAAATTGGCTCCAAGTGAGCTTATGCACAAATTTTTAAAAGCTAAAAATAAGTTTAGATGACTGAAAAATGAAAATGAAAAAGGGACAATTTTAGACTCAAAGACACTTAACTAAATTTAATGGCAGTCTCACACTTGTTTAAAACTTGACACAAGAGACAGTTTGTTAACAAAAATGCAAGTTAACCAAGAGGTCTTTACTCCTTGTTCTTGACACTTGAAAACTACTCAAAACAGGTTTCAAAAGATTTAAAAAAAACTAATCCAAAAGCACTATTGAAACTGTTTGTCACTTAACAGTTTCAAAGAGTATTTAGAAAAACTTTAAAATGACTTTTTAAAAGTAAAAACTAAGAAAATCTTGTGGAAAACATCTTAAAACAACTGGACAAAGTTAACCAAATTACCCAATGGGTTGTTTAACCTCATATGACCCGTTTTCAAAACTTAACCCAAACACCCCTTTAAGGTGATTTTAGCATATTTCATACTATAAAATAGAAATTTAAGCTGAAACCTTTTATAACCAGATTTATACTAAGGCAAATAAGCACAAATAAACAAATTCCAACAGATTTTATGAACTTAAATAAGCTAGAACAAAAGTGTCAGTTGTAGAGGATTCAAAAGACTATTTTGCATAAAACTGAATTTTCATTCAAACAGTAAACGTTTACAAGTTCTAAAAGTAAAGGACAGAATTAAAACTACATAAGAACATAAAAACATTCAAATTAAAAATTATACTACTCCTACATCTAGCTAGCTTCTACTGTTCATCTTTCTTCTTCTTTTATAGATGTCCAGGTTCTTCTTGTTGTGCTTCTTGTGTTTGTGTTGTGAGAGAAAAGCAAAACATGATCCTGGCCCTTCAAAATTCCTTGGTCCCCAATCCAACTAATCCAAGCCCTTGATTCGTTTTGTCTTCTATCTCAACCAATGAGAACAATTAGGATTGCCAAGGTGTTCATAAGCCCATGTGGGGGTGTGGGGTTTTGTGGTGGTGACAGGTTTGGACTGGTGTTGCAGGGAAAAACGAGGTGTGAAAGTGATGGGGGGTGTGATTGAATTTGGCGGGAAATGGTATTTAGGGGTTAGGGTTTATGTTTATAACTGGGTGTAGGGGTGAAGGTTTGGCAAATGGGCAAAAATAGCCCCTGAACGTATATATGTCAGTTGCATCCATCGTCCTTGTATGTTTCACATTTGGTCCCTGGGGTTTATGGGTTATCACACCGTTAGTCCTTTTTGGACTAACAATGTTAGTCCTTTAGGGACTAACGGTGTAGGGATAGTGGTGTTAAGGTTAACACCCGTTAAGTGATTTTGAAAAAGGTTGGGCCGGTTGGTTTAAATGGGTTTGGGCCGGGTAAGACTAATTATAAAGGGTTTTGGGCTTTTAATGGATTTCGGGCTTTTAAGGTATAATAGTTAAAGTGGGCTGATCCGGGCCCACTAGGTGGGTACGGGTGGGCCCACTTTTAACGATTAGGTTTTCGGGTTCGGTTTTAGATGCCCTTTCCAATGCCATATCCCGGGGTTGACTTTGACTTCGTCTTGACTTCATTAATTGCACAAACGTCGTCGAGTCGATCCGGGAATTTTCGTTTTAGCTCCGTTTTCAATCCTTTTGAACCCTTGGCCTCAGTTTTTCGCGCTCTTTCCAAATCCGTGCTCGGTTTTGTCCGGTTTAGCTTTGTTTTTGTCCTTTAGTGAATATCCGGTACCTGCACAGTATAAACACAAAAACAGGCATATTTATGGCATTTTATGTGCGTTTTTGGTCGTTTAGGGTCGATTTTAAAGGTAAAAGGTATGTGTAATTAAACACATACCAAAATCCCCCATACTAAGGTATTGCCGTGTCCTCACGCAATGCTATGAAGTAAGCATTTAGAAAACTAAGAATCTCAATCACCCTTGACTAATAACCTCGAAAAGTAGCTAAGTGTTCATCAAGGGAGTTAAAGACTCATAAGTTTTGAAAATCCCCGTCTTTACCATTTTTTATATATACACCTATTCCTACACATCTTTTTTTTTGTATTTTTTTATTTTTCCTATTATATCAACAAACTAAGTTTTGACTTTCGTTATTTAATAACTTTAAGGGATCATAGAACAAGATGCATTTCGATCCGAGAATGCCCCAAAAAGGATAAATTCATCGTTCCCGACTTTTCACTTATTCCAAACCAAGCTTAAAACGAAATCACCGTTAATTATGAGTTAAGATGCTAACACTACTCATATTTGCAACTTGTAAACTTTTCACTCCCGACAATTTATATCTTAGGTGTATGTGCTATTTTGAATTTCAACTTTGGATCAACGTTTTGCAACATTCCATGTTTCACGTTCCACCCGAGAATAATGAGTTTCAAGGCGAGATCATCCCATGTAGCGACTTTCGTCTCGGCACATCCCAACCTTGCGGTTAAGTGACCAGGCTTTTGACACCCCACAGAGACTAGTATCGGGACTCACGGACCTTAGGTTTCAAAAACTCTCAGGTTTTCCGTATATACATAGCTTATAAAATATAATAGCCAAAGTTCAAAAGCATATTTGAATTTAACAAAAAGAGATCTTTTATTCACACTTAATATTAATAATTACGCAGTTTGTAACCCTCGACCTTCTAGAAGGCTGCAACATCGGTTGTGAGCCGGCAAGATGCAGCAAACTTTTATCAGCCTCGGATAATTATTCTTACTATGGGCTTTCTTTAGAAGGCTGTAACATCGGTTGTGAGCCGGCAAGATGCATCAAACTTTTATCAACCCACAGTTTATATTTATTATATTTTTGCATTTTTCATCATTTTTTTTATATTACTTCATAAAAATTATGATTTAAGTTTAAGTTCAAAACTTGCACGTATATTAACAGGTTATGAGCTTATGATGAGAAAAAAGCGACAAATTTACACACATGAGTTTTAAGATTTGACAAAATAATCCTTGTTTAGCATACAATTCATATTAACACATATCAGTTTTTATTCTTCGCGGGTATTCGCGAACGCTTAGTCTAAAAGTTAAGGAACAAGCTAGAGCTCAACACGCTCGATCGAGTCAAAATTTACTCTTATTCTACCCAGTAGGAAAGTCAAAATTGTGACAAAACACTTATTTTATTTTTGAAAATTTTTTAAATTTTTTCATTTTTTTTTGAAATTTTGGTGGTAAAAACGGGATTACGTGAGAAACAACGGTTGCAGGCACAATCAAATCGAAGATCCCCCCCCATACTAGAATGAAACATTGTCCTCAATGTTTTACGAAGGGTTTCTACGTAAATCCTAAGCCGTTTATGAATTATGCTTAAAGATAAACGTTAGTCGATAAGATTTGGATATCGGGATTCCCAAATGAAGCTGAGGATTATGAAGCTCTTGTGATCGAAGGACAAATACCGCGAGCACGAGAGGCTTCAAAAATCCGGGACATCCTGGACAATACAGCACAAAACACAAAACATGGAAAAGGTAGAGGCAAGCCTCCTCACAACAACTAAACACTTATTCATTACTAAGCTAGCATACTACTAGGATAAGCATGGGGTGCCTCCCACGAAGCGCTTGTTTAGGGTCACTAAGCTTGACCCAATTCCCTGAATTTAGTTGTCCTTAGGGAAGGTTTGGAGGTCCGGGATATCCATAGCAGGGATATCACCTCCAAAGTAGTGCTTGAGACGATGACCATTTACTTTGAAGTTTGGCCCGGAGTTTTGGGATAACTCAACGGTGCCATTAGGAAAAACTTGAACAATGGTAAATGGTCCTGACCAACGGGACTTCAACTTGCCGGAGAAAATTTTCAATCTTGAGTTAAAGAGGAGGACTTGATCACCGACGTTGAAAACGCGGTTTTTGATCTTTGCGTCATGAATCCTCTTAGTTTTCTCTTTGTAGATCAAAGAATTTTCATAGGCTTGATCACGCAGTTCACTTAATTCATTGAGTTAAACTTTGGTGATCACCTACGGTTTTGAGATCAAAAGTTTTGCATGTTTATGGGCACTGTAAGCTTTGTGCTCCAACTCAATTGGCAGATGACATGCCTTTCCATATACAAGCTTGTACGGAGTGCACCCGATGGGTGTTTTGTACGCTGTACGGAAGTCCCAAAGACGTCATCCAGTTGTCCGACCAAGAGGCACGATTTTCGCCCACTGTCCTTTCAAGAATTCTTTTTAAACCACGATTCGATACTTCAACCTGCCCACTTGTCTGTGGGTGATACGCGGTGGAGAGACGATGAGTGACTCCGTATTTAAGCATGACCTTTGCAAACTGGTCATTGCAAAAATGTGTTCCACGATCACTGATGATGGCACAGAGGGCACCGAATTGGCAAATAGAGATTTAAGAATTTGCAAAAATACTCGGGCGTCGTTGGTGGGGAGCGCCTTTGCTTCAACCCATTTTGACAAATAGTCGACAGCCACAAGTATGTATTTGTTGCCTTTAGAAGATGGGAATGGTCCCATGAAGTCAATGCCCCAAACGTCAAAGATTTCACAAACTTGGATGGAATTTTGAGGCATCTCATCCCTTTGTGAAATTTTTCCTTGTCGTTGGCACGAGTCCCGCAATTTTTAACCAACTTGTAGCATCTTTGTATATTGAAGGCAAAAGGGTATCAGGCATCAAAGACCTTTTTGGGGGTGAGATTTGCACTGTGATGTCCCCTGGTGGGTCCATTGTGGCAAGCTTCGAGAATGTCGAGAGCTTCTTTGCCGTGCACACACCGCCGGATCATTTGATCCGCACAGATTTTGAACAAGAAGGGGTCATCCCAGAAGTAGTGTTTGACATCTTTGAAAAACTTGTTTTTCTGTTGAGGGTGACATTCCCTTGGACAATGAAAATTTCCATGCATGGTAGTTTGCGAAATCTGCAAAAACCATGGGGTACTATCAACATGAAGAGCAACCGATCCAAGAGTTTCGAGAGGAAATGTTTCCGTGATTTCCTTGTTCTCGAGTTTATCTTGATGAGGGTTCTCAAGTCTGGAAAGATGATCGGCGGCCAGATTCTCTGCTCCTTTTTTGTCTCGGATGACAACATCGAATTCTTGGAGCAAAAAGGGGGGAAATATCCACCGTATCAGTCTTGGTATTAGCATCCTTTTTAGCGAGAGATAATTTATAGGCAGAATGGTCGGTATACACTATGATCCTAGACAATCAAGATAGGACCAAAAATTTCTCAAAAGCTTACACTACGGCAAGCAATTTCTTTTTCGGTCGTGGTGTAGTGGTCTTGGAGACCGTCATGGTTTTGCTGGCATAGTGTATTGGTTGGAAATGCTTGTTCTTTCGTTGCCCTAGGACTGCCCCAATTGCAAAATCACTTGCATCACACATGAGTTCGAAGGGCAAGTCCCAGTCGGGAGCAATCAAAATTGGAGCCTCAGTCAATTTTCTTTTAAGTGTATTAAAGATTCCGATACACTCTTTTGAGAAGAAAATTGGAGTCTCTTTTTCAAGCAGGTGAGTCATTGGGCGGGCTATTTTTGAGAAGTCTTGTATGAAACGTCGGTAAAAACCGGCATGCCCAAGAAAACTTCGGACACCTTTCACAGTAGTCGGGTGAGGGAGCTTGGCGATAACGTCAACTTTAGCTCGGTCGACCTTAATTCCCGACTTGGAGATTTTGTGTCCAAGAACAATGCCTTCTTTTACCATGAAATGGCTTTTCTCCCAGTTTAGGACCAAATTGGTGTCTTCACACCGTTTTAACATTTTGTCCAAATGGGATAGGCATGTAGAGAAAGAATCCCCGAAGACTGAAAAGTCATCCATAAACACTTCCATCGTTTTTTCGATCATGTCGTGGAAGATTGCCATCATACATCGTTGGAACGTGTCGGTGCATTGCATAGCCCAAAAGGCATGTGGCGGTAGGCAAATGTTCCGTACGGGCAAGTAAAGGTTGTCTTTTCTTGATCCTTTGGGTCTATGGGAATCTGGAAATAACCCAAAAAGCCATCGAGGAAAAACAATAGTATTGGTATTCTCGCGAGTCTTTCGAAGCATTTGGGTCCATGAGGCAATGGGGAAAAGGCCTTTCGGGTAGCCTCATTCAACTTTCTATAGTCGATGCACACTCTCCACCCTGTGACCAATCGAGTCGGTATAAGATCATTTTCATCATTTTTGACGACGGTCATGCCACCCTTCTTTGGTACACAATGCACCGGGCTTACCCATGGACTGTCAGAGATCGGATAAATTAATCCGGCGTCAAGAAGCTTTTCAACTTCTTTCTTGATGACGTCGTGGATTTTCGGATTTACCCGTCTTTGATGCTGAACCGTTGGTTCGTAGTCCTCTTCCATGAGAATTTTGTGGGTACAAAACTCTGGGTTGATACCCTTGATATCAGAAAGTTTCCAAGCGATGGCTCGCTTGTGGGACTTTAGAACCTCGATTAGAGCTGCCTTTTCCTCATTCTTTAAATTATTTTGCAATTAAGACGGGCAACTCTCGTTCATTACCACCATCAAAAATGCATATTCTAAATGAGGTGGCAAGTCCTTGAGTTCAACCTCAGGGGGCTCATTAACTGAAGAGTTTGCTTCACAGATTTTAAGATCTTTTCGAGTTTCCGGAAAATAATTTCCTTGATTGGGAGGTGGTGGTGAGGGATCACTATTAAGAATTGCTTCGAGGAGAAGAATGTCCCCATCAGGGTCATAATATGTTGGATCAACTTCCGGTGAAGTTGGATCATCCTCTATAGCAATGAAAAGGAGTCGCTTCTTCGAAAAAGAGAAAATCACTGGTCCCGAATGGAGTTAAAGTCGGAGAACAGTAGAGACGATTGGATCATAGTATGGAGTGGGATTGCCACTTGAGATACATTTGAGAAACCAAGAACTTCTTGAGAGTATTCTTTACAAGCCATATCAATGACGTCAATTCGGTTTGCCGTCATATGATTGTAATTAGCCGTGTATCTCGAAGTTTGGTCCAGATTAAATGTAATGGCCTCTCTGCCAACACGAAGGGTTATCTCACCTTCGTATACATCGATTAATGCACGACTGGTCTTTAAGAAACTCCTCCCGAGAATTAGAGGTACTCGGGGGTCTGGCTCAAAATCGACGACCACAAAATCTGCAGGAAATTGGAACTTTCCCACCGTTACATAGACGTCTTCAGCGATACCGATTGGTTCAGAGATTGATCGGTCCCTAGGCTCTTTTTTATTTTTTTTTTTTTTTTTTTTTTTTTTTTTTTTTTTTTTTTTTTTGTTTTTTTTTTTTTTTTTTTTTTTTTGTTTTTTTTTTTTTTTTTCTTTTTTTTTTTTTGTTTTTTTGTCTTTGTGTTTTTTTTTTTTTAAGCGAATGCAAGTGGGTTACGTTCGGGAAGAGAGAGATTTTTCCATACAAAGTATGGCATAAGATTAACGCTTGCACCAAGATCGGCCAAGGCGTTGCATGTATTAATCCCGGAGAATTCACATGGAATAAGAAATCGGCCAGGGTCTCCAAGTTTTTTTGGTAACTTGTTTAGGATGACCGCTGAGCAATTCTCATTCAATGGGGTTCTAGCCATTTCACTCAACTTTTCTTTGTTTCCGATTAAGGTTTTTAGAGTCGAGGCGAATTTTGGCATAAGCATCAAGGCATCCGTAAAGCTAATTTCGAAACTCAAATCTCTAAAGATTTCATAGAATTTCTCAATTTGGTCGTTAGCTTTTTCACGACGTCTTTCATCATTTCTTCTTGAAGGAAATGGAATTGATGCTTTTTGGTTAGGCCTTGAAGCACTAACTGGAGCATTTACGGGCTCAGAGATTGATTCATGATGGACAACAGGGACAACCGGAGGTTGGACGTCTTCGGTGCTTCCATTATTAGTAGGATGCATCGTGTCCTTTGTGACCTCGGGTTCACGTTCTACTACTTTAGGAGAGGAAGTAGTATGAATTCGTGGGTCCCTGTAGCAACCACCACTTCGAGTGTAATAACCCTTTAATCCTCCTTCGGGTTAGTTCACAGTGTTACTAGGGAGAGGTTCCGAGTTAGAGGCGGTATTGGAGTGACAAAACTTGGGAATGCATGTCTGTGAGATTGGTCAATTGATTTTGCATGTTTTGACCTTGAGTTTGCATGTTCCTCATCACAGCATCATTAGCCTTTACGTAGGCTTGGAAATCTTCCTTCGATACACCTTGAATTTGAGGAGCTGGAGCTTGATAGGCGGGAGCTTGATAAGCAGGAGGTTGAACAACCTAAGGTCGATAGATTTGACCTTGATGAACCGGGGGTTTGGTAAGCTGGAGCTTGATTGAAATTCCCCCCCCCCCCATTAGTTTAGGTTGTAACGATTCTGATTGTTTCCTTGATTTTGCACATTATGATTGTTTTGAACGGGAGGAAAACCGGGAGGTCGAATTTGATTTGAAATCGGGGCTCGATAACCGGTGTTTCCTTGGTTGTAGTTAGCTGCGGCTGCTTGAGAGACATATTCTTGAATATTATCTCGATAAACATTGCCAGTGGTGGCTGGGGACAAGTTTGGTAGGAATGAGCACCACCGCAAGTAACACAACTTTCCTCAACCGCTTTTACGGGAGTAGGAGCGGGAGATTGATTTTTCTTATCAAGAAGTAAAGCTTTCACCATATCTTTCAACTCAGCAACTTCGGAAGAGATTCCGGGGGTGGAAGTGCTCGTACTCACTTTGGCAACAACTGGTTTGTTACGTGAATTACGAACTTTGGATTTGCTTTCAATGATTCTTAGGCAATCACGAGGCATTTTATCCAAAAGTTGCAACCCGCGGCGGAATTTAACGAATCTTGATCGTTAGAGTTCAAGGCATTATAGAATGTATCGAGTTGATGCAATTTGAAACATCCTGATGTGGACATGCCGAAGAAGATCGTTAATCGGTCCCATGCTTCATAAAAGTCTCATCAATCTTTGTTTGAAATCTCGTGATTTTCATTTTCGAAGATTGGTTGTTTTAGACGGTGGGAAAAAATTTGTTGATGAATTTTGATAACATAGATCATCCCATGTTTGAATCGTCGAGGGTTCTTTTTCAAGCCAAATCTGGTGCCCCCTCGAGGGAAAATGGGAAAAGCATAAGCTTTACCGACGTACTCGGACGTTCGGGAACTTCATCGTAGAAGTGATCTTGTTGAAATATCGATGTGGGCAAGAGGATCTTCTTTGTCATGTCCAAAGAATTGCTTGTTTGAACGTAGGTTAAGCAGGACAGTGCTTGAGGCTTCATTAGTTGTCCGCGGTGATTTCGGGCACAATGATGGCATCCTCGTAACCCTCGGTGGGTGCTTCAAGCAACTGAGCCATAGTCCGGTTATCATCCATCGGAGCTAGTGGATCTGGATTTTCAATTGGTTCTCAGATTTAATTGTTCAACAACAGGAGGGTGGGCCCTGGTGTTGTTTGAATTATGAAGATTTACGGTTGTGGGAACGAGTGTGGCATTACACTAAAGAAAGAGAAAATTTTACACTAATTTTTTTGTTCTTTTTGGTTTTCCAAGTAAATTCACAATTTATTTAATAACGGACAACGAAAAGACACTTAAACCTAATAATCGACATGCTCTCGGTAACTCTTCGAAAAGAAAAGCACAAAAGGAGCGGAGGAATAGGAAAGCAGCGAATGCTAATAAAATCTTTTTCCTTTTTGGGTCGCAGTTCCCACCGGAAACAACCCGCCTTATACCCTCTTAGAGCTTTGTTTATCTTTTAAAAGGTGAACAATACCCCCACCCCCCCCCTACCTCGCAAGTGACACAAAAGGCAAGTTTTTTAAATCTTTTTTCGAGTTGGGAAACCAACAAAGTTCACCGGAAATTATTATGATATACCTCCAATGAGACTATTATATTTTGGTATTTTTACCAATTTGTGAATTTTATTTATAATTAAAGACAATGTTTTTATATTTTTGGTTTTTTTTTCTCTTTTTAAATGATAATTATACTAAAAAGAAAATGAAAATATTTTTGTACTTTTTGTTGTTTTTTTTTTGGTTTTTTTGTATAAGATAATATTCACATATTCAAACACAACTTGACAAACGTAACGAAAATCGGTTTCACAGCCTCCCCGGCAGCGGCGCCAAAAATTTGATTAATTTTAAACTATATCTTTTAATATATATAATATATAATAAATTATAAAAATATTTAGTATAGTATAGTTCTAAAAAACCATCAATCAATGAAAAACCAGGAACGTAGTATAGAATCGTTCCGGGTCGTTTATCCCCAGCGAGGCTGTGCTGGAGAATCGATACAGTCGGAAAATTGGAGTTTGAATGAGATTAATGATTTGAGAGAGTAGAAAGCTAAATTAATCAATAACAAACAAAAAACGATTGAGAAAAACCTAAAAATTATGAAATTAAGCTGAAAAAGAGAAGCAGGATATCCGGAACAAGGGTCAAACCTAAAATCTTAAAAATTAACCCTACTAAGAAAATTTTTACTTCTAAATACACTAGGGGGGACTAATAATGAAGAATGAAAAAAACTAGACTGAAAACGGAGGTCGTTTGACCCTAAACGAGTCAAGTCAAGATCCGTACCCGAGATACCCGTTCTTTAAAAAACAAAATTTTACAAAAATAACCCTACGAAAATTTTTCTATATTTTCTAGGTTAAATCTGGGACTAAAAGAACATTTTCTAAAAAAAAGGAAAATATTTTTTGATATTTTTTTGTATTTTGTATGAATTTTTAAAACATTTAACGGAAATTAAATTATAAAAATACTAAAATATTTTTAAAAATTCTGAAAAAATTACTAAAATTACTTGACACTAAAACTATCCTAAGAAAAATAAGAAACCCGAGATTGAGCTTATAAATAAGCTCGAAATAAGCTGGGAAGAGCTTATAGCTAAAAGGGGCAAAACTAGGTTAAAAGAATAACCACTTGGGACTCTAACGTAGAAGTCCCAAGGGCACAGCGGTAAGGGTCTTGGTTATAAAAGGGGTGTATTGAGGGTGAGACCCGGGTTCGAGTCTTGCTCACCCAGGTTTCCCCTTATCTCCTCTTTTTTTTACTAAAAACTTTTCTATACAAACTTGAGACCATGATGCTTATACACTTTTTATAACTTACGACTTTTTGTGAATGATTATAAATAAGCTGGAAAGCTTCTTGAAAATAGAAGATAGCTTAATATGCTAAAAGTCAAACATGGCTTTTTCTTTATGGCTTTTTTGACTAATAAAGCTAATATTTGAACTATTATGCTGAAAGGGGTTATATTACTTAACCTATTAAGCACTTTATGAATTCATAACTAGCAAACTTAATAAGCTGAAAAGGGCTGAATAGACAAGAAAGCTTAAACAAGCTTAAGGGCACATGATTTTTGATTTTAAACACACAACAAGCTAAGGAATTTAAAAATAAGCTAAGACAAACAGAAAACCAAGCTAAATAAGTAAAAGAGAATAAAAAACTATAACTAATAAGAGTATAATAAGCAATGAAAGAGAAAATTAGCTATTTACTACTCTAACTAAATGTAAAAGTCTATAATAAGCCTACTTTTGTGCTTAAATTTAAGCTACTTGTGGTTGACTTTGGTCTGAAAATACTAGGGCATAATAAAGGGCTTTTGGCTTTCATAGAAAAGCAAATGGAATTAAGCGTAATGATCTCATAAATTAAGCACTGAAAATTTGGTTGTATATTCTTAGCTTTTGCTCTCATGGGCATAGTGTGAAAATTAGGCTTATCTTAGCTGCGTTAAAGATGCTGGCTATTGTCTGCGCTTATGGGTCTTTCTTGAGTGTGTTCTTTTGTTATGGGTGTGGTCTATACATGGTTCGTGTATTTTCCAGTGGAGTATATATTTGCGTTTATGGAGGGGCGGGGGATGGGTTTTTGTGCGGGGGAGGTGTAGTGTTGAGGTCTATTAAAATCTTTTTGGCAGTTTTGACTTAGGTAAACAAATGACTCAGACACTTTTAACAACTTGTTTAGACTTCACAAATGACACACTTTGAAGCTAAAACTCAAATATACAAGAGCTTATCCAAATAAGCTCTTGTACCTTTTTCAAAAACCAACAGATCCTAAGAACACTTATAAAACTTGAAAAAACAGTTTTTTGGGACTAACAAAACTTTGGAAACACAGACTCAAATGGGTCTTAATACTTTAAGCCAAAGTTTGGACAATTGACACAACCCATTACCTTCCTTTCTACCATTTTGGGATTAACCTAACACCCCCTTATATTTTAAAAATGAATTTTAAAACTTAAAAAGACTGAATTAAGCTCAAACTTTTGAAGTCAACTATCAAATTATCAATAATAAGCACTAAAAAGTAAAAAGCAAAAAAGAAATAAGCATTTTCATAAGCTAATAAGCAAAAAGTGAAAAATAAGCTATCTAGGCAGTTTATACTTAAGACTTGAATAATGGCATAAAAAACATTAACAAACATAAATAGGACATAAACAAGTAAGAAAAAACAAGAATAAGCTAAGAATAAGCAAAAATAAGTTGTTGCTACAGTAACTTTTAAGCAAAAATTTAAAAAGAAAGCATACCTTGATCCTTGCTCAAAACAGGATTATGGATACCTAAATAAGCTCTAAAACCTACCCATTAGCTTATAAATAAGCTATACTAAGCAACCAATGAGCCATCCAAGACTGCTCATTCATCCTTTAGCTTATCAAACAGTGACCTTTTTTTTTCCTTTTAATTTTTCTTGGTATCTTGTAAAAAAGTTTGAAACGGGTTAGAAAGTCCTTATATTAAGAGCTTATATGGTTTTTAAAGAAACACAAGTAGCTTAGAACACAATGTGAAAGTTAAATCTCAATTTTCATTAAAAACATTACACGTACATAAAAATTCAACTGAATTACAATATTTAAAAACTGAACTTCTAAAAATTACACACTAAAAAAAAACTACTTGCTCTAGGGCTTACAAAAGATTTATATATAAGAATAAGCTAGGGTTTGGTCTTCTCTTCTTAACTTCACTTGTGTGCTTCTTTGTAGACACAAAAACCGTCTTGTGTTAGTTGTGAGAGTGGACTCCAAATTTAATCCTGGCCCTTCATTTATCTTGGTGCCCAAGGTCTCAAATCTAAACCCTTGATCGAATTGTGGGTTTTTGGATTGCCACCGTGGATAAGTGGCCATGTGGGGGTGGGGTTTAGGATTGTGAAAGGTTTGGAGGGATGTGGGGAGGTCAACGAAGTTGACAGAGACAGGTTGTGGGGTATTATGAATTTGGCGGGAAAGGGTTGATGAAGATATACAGTACTTTTAAAACCAGGGGTGAAGTTTGGGAGTTTGACACAAATAGCCCCTCAAGGTTATATATGTCTTTGCAATTTCAGTCCTTGGGTTTATAATCGCTTGGGGACTTGGCAAAAATACCCCCTGAATGTTATAAAGGATATTGCAAGTTAAGTCCTTTTGGGTTACATCTTTGGAGGGTTGGCAGAAATAACCCTTGTGGTTAATACTTTGGTGAAATGGCAGTTTGAGCCCTTGCAAGTATTTTTCTTCTTTCCCTTCATTAAATAAGTTAGGGACTTGGCAATTTTGGCCCCTAAGCTTATTTTTCTTCACTTTTTGACTTTGGATTTGTCGGGGTTGACTTTTTGACACTTGGGCTTTGTCTTGGATATTTGTCTTTTCCACGCTTTTCCATTCCGTGTCCGGTTTTGTCGTTTTGGCTTCGTTTTTCGTCCTTTTCTTAGATATCACGTTCCTGCACAACACAATTAGTAAAACAAGCATATTTTTGGCATTTTAAGTCCGTTTTTGGTTATTTTAGCTTGTTTTTAAAGGTAAATATGTTGTGTATTAACAATACCAGAGTGATATTCTGGATTTTTACAATGCATATTGTACTTTCATTATCAAGGTAGGTCTTTGTGTTATTGAAATTGTACCAATATTCTAACATTGATTTTGAATCTACAAAAAACTTGCCCACAGCAATTTGCGATAGCAAACCAGATTCTTCTCTGTAGTAGAAGTAGCCTTAAATTGTCTGCTTTTTGCCATTGCCAAGAAAAAAAGTCTCTCTGCAAGAAATTGACAACCTCCAGTTGTGGATTTCCTATCAAGATTTCCTCCAGCATGTCATTAATCTGATTAGGCTTCCAGGTCAAATGAGGGACACTCTAATGATACCCAATAGCTCAGTTTGGTATGCCCTTTAGATACCTAATGATTTCTGAACAGCACTTAGATGGGCGGTCTTTGGAGTGACAGAAAACCTGAAAAGCACAGACTGCAAACATAATTTCAGGGCCTAGAAGAACAACACGTCAAGTACATTAAAGAACCAATCATGGATCTATAAAGATGTACATCCACATCACTGGCTTCCTCATCCTTGACTAAAGGCTTCTGGGTCTCAATTGGTGTACTAGCAGTCTTAACACTGACAAAATCAAACTTCTTTAGGATTTCTGCAACAATTACTTATCTGGTCCGATTATGATTCCATCTTCTTTCTGTTTGACTGGTAATCTTCAAGAAAGAAGGGAGCTCTCCATAGAACTAATTCTGAAATATATACTCTTCATTATGGCTCAAATTATCACACACGATTTCTTTGTAGAACCAAATATAATATCATCCACATATAACTTATACTAATATGATATCATGTTTGTCCTTCTTAATGAAAAGAGTTTTGTCAATAGTTCCTCTTCTGTATCCATTCTTCAATAAGAAGTAGGTTAAAAGTTGCAACCAGGAACTCTGGGAGCTTGGTGTAAAACCATAGAGAACTTTCACTAATTTGTAGGACCATTCTTAGGATACCGTAGGATCATATACAAAAACCTGGAGGTGAGACAACATAAACCTCCTCATCAATTTTCCTATAAAGGAGGCACTTTTCAAATCCATTTGATTTACTATGAATCACATGTAAGAGGCAAAGGCATAAAAAGATCCTAAATGGCTTCAAATCCAGGCCTTAGGAGCAAAAACTCATCAGATTCTATCCCTTTTTGCCTATGTCCCTGAGCAACTACCTTGCTTATTTTATCCACAAAATCCTACTCTCATCCTTCTTATTTCGTTTACCCATTTTGTTCCAATAGCCTTCATCCCATAAGGCAAATCTACAAGAATCCAAACTTTCGAATCTTGAATTGCAGGCAGTTTCTTCCTGATAGCATCAAACCCAATTTCATCTGAAGTGCTTCAGAGGTCTTCTTGGGTTCATTTTGAGACAGAAATAAGCAAATAAACATTGTAGAAGTCCTTATGATGATTTATCCTTTGCTTTTGAAATATAGCTTACAAAAGATGGGCTTTAGAACTTTTGGTCACTTTGCTTCTTGTTGGAAACTGTGATTGTGGATCTCTAAGATTACGAGTTGAAAGGAGAATAGAGTTAAATCCTTGTGTGGGAATAGACTGACATTCACAGATTCTAAATTTGTGACGGGTCAGCCACTACAACCCTCATCATTCATAAGATGATTTTTTAAAAATACCATCAATAGGTTGGCTAAATTTCCTCAGTGAAAGTATTTTTGTAATCATCTTTGGTCCTTATTTGTTTTAGATTCAGTGAAGGGGATGTCCACCATTAGGATGGCTGTACTAACTGGTGTGATAGCAGTATTAACTATGTTAGTACTGCTAGCTTTAGCAGCTTCTGCTTGAAAAGCGAATACTCTGGTATTTTTGGCAAACTTCTTTCTTGTGGCCTTCAGTGCATCTAAGAATCATGTTCTTGTCTTTTTAGTTTTCAAGCTCCTCCAAAATAACTTGATCTCCGTATCTACTGGCTTATCATCAGTCGTTAAATCATGATGTTTGTTAGGTGCCTCACATGCATACTTTGATGTTTGTACCCCTGATCTGTTGAAGATGAAGAAGGACCATATGGCAGTACAAAGTAGTCTGAGCAAATTCAGCTTCTTTTTCAAATCACCTGCCATCAAAATACTTTTTGTATCATGCATTTTGATTAGCTTCTTGTGACCGGCATGTTTGTTAGCTTGATTCTTGATCTAACGGTTGATAATTCATGAAGCAGTTAAATAAATCAAGATCAAACAGCCAGTTGGTCCTTTCCCTGTAACATTTGGTTTATTTTCTAATAAGGGTATGGTTAGTTTTCTCAACTCTCTTGGTTTCTAAATTGTATACCTTAAAAGCCCTTGTTTGTAGAATATATCCTACTAAAAAAACCCTTCATCAGATTTCCCATCAAAACTTGCCAGATGGTCATGGTATTCCAAGGATTGTCTACATGGCACCCAAAAGGTCTTATATAGCTTATGATTGGTATTTTACCAGTAATAAGCTCATAAGGAGTCTTATTTTGAGGTTTGGTCACTAATACCCTGTTCAGAACATAACAAGCAGTACTAACTGCTTCAGCCCAAAAAGTGTTAGGTAAAAAATTGAAGCTGCTAGCCATTAGTTCTGGCAGCCTCAATAAGGGTATGTTCTTTCTTTCAGCAACTCGTTTTTTGTTGTGGAGTCTGGATTACTGTATTCCCTTTGATCCCTTTTGACCCACAGAGTTCATAAACTCTCTTGTGCTTAAATGTTGTTACCATTATCACATCTAATAGTTTTAACTTTTGATTTAATTGGTGCTCTATTTGTCTTATAAGTCTTAAGTAATTCCACTAGTTTCTTCCAATAGTTCTTAAGAAGAATACACCCAACTAAAACCTGCTCAAAATCATCAGTGATAACTAGGCAATAAGTTCTTAATGGTTTAAAACTCTTACAGATGTAGGTCCAAACAAATCCTATGAAGAAGCTGTAAGGGTGACATAGAGTCACTGATTTGGCTTAAAGGAGGGCCTTGTGTTGACTTCCTTTCTGACAAGCATACACAGGTGTGGTATTTAAAAAATCTTGAACGGTAAACCTCGTACAAGGTTTCCCTTCACAATTTTGTTTAAATTTTTAAAGTTAACATGACCCAACCTCCTATGCCATT
This sequence comes from Tanacetum coccineum, assembly GCA_026074375.1. NCBI lineage: Eukaryota > Viridiplantae > Streptophyta > Magnoliopsida > Asterales > Asteraceae > Tanacetum > Tanacetum coccineum. Next base: position 11,056 of record BQNB010019956.1, on the reverse strand, counting down.
TGTTAGATTCATCAATTGTGGTCTTTGCAATTAAACAAGCTAAACCTCCTGAAGGAACAATGTTCTTTAAATTGAAACTGTACATATTGTTTTGTCTGGGGATTCTAAGTAATACTTGATTTTCATCAGGTAACTTAAAGTCAGGAGACATAAAATAAGACATTCATTGTCAGTGAAAAGAACTTGTTCTTTTTGTCACATATTTGTGACACGGAAAAGAGATTGAAATGCTGAAGTTCTTTTACAAAGCACACATCCTCAAAATCTAACTTTTATGTTTTTATTTTACCTTTACCAGTTATGTAACCTTTCTTCTTCTAAAAGCAACAGGGCCACCATTAAAGTCTTGATATTCAGCAAGGTAGGCCTTGTTTCCAGTCATGTGCCTGGAACATCCACTATCAACAATACCTTTGTTCAGTGAAGTTCTGTGTGGATAATCCTGCACATCAAATAAAAGAGATTAGATTCTCTTAGGGACCCAAGCCTGTTTGGGCTTGAGTCTGCCTGTGCGATTTTGAAGTTGAACAATCTCTAGGTCTTGATCCACCATTGTCATTTAAGATTTTGTACAGTAATTCTTTTTGGTCTCCAATTACAACCTGCTGAGGGCTTAACAGCAGTTTCCCTTTTTCCCCCAACAGCACTAACTGCATTTACCTCAACAGTATTAACCTTTTGTTTTGAAAAATTTGTTCTAAGTGTTGTTGTGTTATTAAAAGGCCTTCTAAATGGTGAATGAGTTTTATGAAAAACAGTTTTTGGTCTAACTCTATTCACAAAAGGTTTAACAGTACTAATTTTCCTGGCAGCATTAGTTAGTACTGCCTAACTTTTAAAATTATGTCTAGCAGTACTAACATTGTTAGTACCACTAGCTCTAGCAGTATTAACTAGAATTTTGCCAGTTCTAGTTAGTACTGCTGTAGGAACAAATTGGTTTTTATGATTCACTTATGCACATTGTTCAAATTGTTCCCTATCTCCTCCTTTGACTAGACTTCTTTCTCATCCTATTGTTTAACTCAGCTTGTTTAGCCATTCTCTTTTCATGGAAATCACAATATCTGATAAGATGACTAAAACTTCCACATACAAAACATGCTTTTGTAATAAACCCATATCCCAACCCTTTCTTGTCAACTTTAGGATTTTTACTATGTGTGAATTGATTCTTAACAGTTTCCCTAGGAGTTTTGACTTGCTGGTTAGAAAAACTAGGTGTTTCATGTTCTTCTGTTGGTAGAGACACATGCTCATATTCACTATCTGATTCATACTCCTCTATGATAGGTGCATCAGACCAAACCTTAGGTTTGATAACCTACTTTAGGTTCATTGACAGCTGTTCAGGCAAAAGATTCTGTGTTTCAATCACTACAATTGATCACAAGTATCAAAGTCACTAGTTTGGGTTTCAGATTCACTAGCTCTGAGACTGTTTTGGACCATATGTAAATTGTGGAGTAATCTATTTCAATATCGTCAGATGGCATGTAATTCCCTGTCATGGGTGGGGGTTCGCATGCTTCCTTCTGTTGTAACAAACCTATCATACAAAGGCTGATTTTCTAAATCACTTTCCTTATTCATAAATACACTTTGTAAAACTTCATTTTCATAACTCAAGATGCCATCATATCTGTAATCCCCATAACCAAGCCCAAATTTATCATTAGCACTCATCTGAGTATTTAGTAGTTTACTAAGATTTTTAGAAGAGTTGTGCCATTTTTCTACTTAGCTTTTAAATTTCTTTTTCTTTTTCAGATTCTGCCATAGTTTCTTATGTATGTAAGGACATCTGTTTTTATATCTAAAGTCTTATTTTCATAAAACCTTATCTTTTCCTATACCAAGTTGACTTGTTGATGATCACACTAATTGTGCTTCACTTTCTTTAAAGTAGAGTATATGCTGTATTTCTCTGCTTGCTATTACTAAGTTGTGCTCTTTGTTATGTACAGTTTTTTAAGTTTAGCATAATGATCTTTACATTCTTTTGAATAAGAAGTTACCTATATGTTGCGCTAAACTATTGAAGCCATCAAATGCATTATCTCTTCTTCTTCTGAGTAACTGGTCAATCAACACATTTCTTTAATAGTATCCAAAGCTTTAGAGGTCCTCCTGCTTACCAGATCTTCTCCCTCCTATTTCCTAGGAGTTCCAAGCATCTCTCCTCTTACTATCTTGATTTCCCTTTGTTCTGCACTCTCTAGCAAAATGCCCTGTCTTGTGACAATTATAACACTCGACTTTGGTTTTATCAAAACCAACCGGTTCCTTGGCATCAAATTGTAGCTTTCTACCTGTCTTTTTGTAGAACTTTTTCATTCTCATTGAAATCATGGCCACCTGCCATTTCAAGGTCCCATTTCTTCTAAGTTCTAACTCTCATAGCTGTTCCAGTTCCTCTTGATCTAAATGAGGGCAAATGGATTGAATTTGCAAGTAAGGACTATAATGAAGTTGTTCTTATTCGTGAGTTATGACAGAAGGATTTGAACCAACATAAGCACGGGTATAACATCATTAGTACTGCTAGTGTTCTCAGAGACAAATGCCACATTCTGCGTGCTAGAGGATAATGTAGTAGAGCTTTTAACATCATTCTCTAAGACACTAAGATTATTATACAGGTCATCAAAGCTGAGACTGTCCACTCCTGGGCTGGTCTCTGATTAAGGAAACTTGAGACCCATCCTATACATATTAAATTGACTTTGTCGGCAGTATTATGTGAAATGAGGCCAGACTAGTTAAGATTGTTTTTTTAGATCCATGATGCCTTTTTGGATTGGGGTGAGTAATTCTTGGAGAATGTTAATGGTTCGCCCTTCTTGCATTATTCCACACTGGTTTTTCCTCCATTTGACCATTTAACTGTCTCTTTTGTTTACATGTATACTAGAGGTGATCAAAACTTCCACAGACATAGCATGCTTTGTTATACATTACAAAGTTACTTCCTAGTTGTTGGGACTTTAGATTATTCCAATTTCTTTGGTTTCCCCTAGGACCTTTTGATCTGTACATCTCAGCATACCTAACTGTTTTCCTAACTGGTTTTTCTTGTTGTTTTGGTCTAACAACATCAACTTTAGGAATAGTAGGAGTATAACAGTTTTCTTTTTACCTCAAGCAGGAGACTTAATACTTCATCCTCATTATCAGAAACCATTCTTCAATCAAGGAGCATTAGAATTATCTTAGTTTCATTTGAAGAATTTTCACAAACACTTTTATTGGCCCTTAATCCATAGCCTTCAAACTCAGGTTGTTGAAACTCCTCAAGACCAGAGCTCGACAAATCAATAGTAGGGGGTGCAAATAAGCCTGTAGGTGGAGGTGCAACTGCATTATACCCCACACCTTTTCTATTGTTATCAGATATTTGGCTTCCAATCAATTTATCCAAACTCTTAGAAGCATTTTCAAAATTGTCAATTTTAAACTGATTGCTCTCTTTTTCTTTCTTAAGTCTTTCTATCTGAATCTTAAGAGCATTAATTTCTGATTCATTAAATGAGGCATCTCTTTTAAGAACAGTAATTTGATCACAAAGCATACCCTTATTTTTCTTGTAGAAGACTAGTCGTTCTTCCATAGAAGCTAAACCTCTTTTGTAATTGGCTAAATTAAACTCTAATTGGTTTAGCTCTATTCTCAAAATAATTCATATTGCTTTTTAAAGAGGTTTCATAGTTTTTTAGACATGATTTTAGAACAAAGTAGTTACCTTCGGAGTCTGAAGTGCCATAGGAGCATCTCTTCTTTGTGGAGTAAGGATTCTTCTTGATAGTTTCTTCTAGATCAAAGTTTCAGAACACCTGCTCTGATACCACTTGTTGATCCCAATCCTTGATCGATTCTTTAGCTTGTATAAAGAATATGTTACCTTGGATAAATCCAAAATAACACTGATAGAAACTTTGTGTTGATATTAAAGAGTATGCGGAATCTACTCTTTAATACCCTAGAAGAATTATGAATAAAATAGTGAATATGAAAGAATACGAATGTAACCAAAAAGCTTCAATATTATTATGATGAATAATACGAGTACTCTGGCTAGTACTAGGGTTTACAACCTTGAAGCTATATCTCTACACACACTTTTTCTCACTCCAAAACTAGTGTTCTGTGTCTCTTTATATAGAGAGATCATAAGACTTACAAGGAAACATAACTAATACAATTAATTACACATTAATTACAAGGAAACTGTATAATGAAACTAAATCTTCTCTTTAAAGCATATCATCACTCCATCAATAATGTTGATCTCATTTCCTTTTTTAGCATATCTTGTTTCCCAATCAGCATTAATATCTTCAGTTCATTGACTTCAATCAGCAGGTAATCTCTTTAAATCAGCATTAACAATATTCACTAGCAGCATTAACTTTGTGCTAGCAGTACTAACTACTTAGAATATTTTCTTCAGTCTTCACCAGCAGTCTTAAGTCCTTCAATAGTATTAAGTTAGTACTGGGAGTACTAACTTTGCTCTAGCAGTACTAAGTTTACTCTAGCAGTACTAACTGATTAGTACTGGCAGTTTCCAACACTTAGCATATTTCCATGTATCTTGAGCAGTACTAAATTATGCTTGGCAGTACAAAGTATGAAGACTTTAATTCCCAACAAAATCCCCAATACGTCGTATCCAATACATGGATACGCCGTATCTAACCGACTTCCAGACCTTATAAATAGAAAACTCAAAAATGATTTTTAAGTGTGCTAAATCATATTCTCGATACCTAAACCACAAAAGCAATTTTCATAAGAGAAAAAGTGCAGAAGGAGATCGAGCATTACGTATTCAATTCCATAGGGAATCATGTAATTCCATATAATCTTTAGTATCGTCTGTTGTTGGTATCATTCGTTAACTCGGTTAGTTTACCTTGGCTAAATTATTACTCTTGTATTTATTATGACGTTTGAAGGCTAATACCTTTGGGTATTAGCCATTATTATGAAGATCTAAATGTTTGGTATTTGTTTATATCGATTTCTTGATTTATCGTTGAGTGCTTGTTTATGTTTATCAATTTATACTTGTTTACGCGCTTTTGTATGCGACCTATCATTCAACTGGATCTAGCAAAGTAGACCAAGCGGATCTAGAGTCTGGGATAGCTCTCCATATAGTAATTTATACATCTAGAATAATAGTTACACAAGTATTGTCCTTCTAAGTCTGTGTCTAGGATACGCTTCGGGCTTAACTAGTTAATTGGATATTACTGATGGTTTATTGATCGTGTTGACTAGCAGGTGACCTAGATAATTCAACAAACTAACGTTTTTTTTTTTTTTTTGATTTCCATTGGATAGTTGGAATGTAGTCTACTGTGTATAGATTTCATTAAGCGGTATGTGGTGGGTAAAGTCTCTATGAGCTAGGGTTTAACAAGATCACCATTGCTTTAATCCCTAAGATAAATTATAATCAGCAAATAAGGATGCTTTATGCGGATGCTTTAATTGTAACAGAATTAATGTGTCTAGGTCTTAGGATGATGTAACGCCTAAGTCTTAAGAATGATATGCCACCTCGAGAGAAGAAATCATTGCACTTAATAAACAAACCAACGTTCTAATCGGATTAATAATGGTTAATACAGTTTTCTTATATAAGGTTCGACCGCTCTTTTATCTTTTGTCTATTAGCTTGCGTGGGTAACAGTGTCTTGAATTGATTGTAGTCACCAACCAAACCGTGCCAGTCTCTCAGGCTGAAAACCTCCCTTTTCCTATTAGAATTAGGATTTAGACTAACATAGGTTTAACATAGGATTAGAATAGAATTAACATAGATTAGATAACCAAGATATTAATTAAATTGATAGATTTAACCTCCCTCTCAGTGATCGACATCCTACTTACCACGAAACTACTACCGATCGGGTACACTGCCCGTTAAAGTGTTGTTTTTGGTTGAGTCAGCAAAACATAAATTTAAAACTTGAAACAATAAAATATACATCACACAATGACACATCAGAGAGCGATCCCAGACACTAGATCTGCTTGGTCCGCTTTACTAGATCTAGTTGAATGATAGGTCGCATACAAAACCGCGTAAACAAGTATAAATTGATAAACATAAACAAGCACTCAACGATAAATCAAGAAATAGAGATAAACAAATACCAAACATTCAGATCTTCATAATAATGGCTAATACCCGAAGGTATTAGCCTTCAAACATCATAATAAATACAAGAGCAATTATTTAGCCAAGGTAAACTAACTGAGTTAACGAATGATACTAAAAACTGAACGATTACTAAAGTATATAGAATTACACGTTGTCTCTTATGGAATTGATAACTTTGCTCGACCTCTTCTGCTCATTTTCTCTTCTAAAAATCAACTTTTGTAGTTTAGGTATCGAGAATATGATTTAGCACACCTAAAACTCATTTTTGAGTTTTCTATTTATAAGGTCTGGAAGTCGGTTGGATACAGCGTATCCAAGTGTTGGATACGGCGTATTGGGGATTTCTTAGGGACCACGCTTGATATCTTCCAGAATATTATATTGATTCCATATCTTGAATACGGCGTATTGATTCTCTCTGGATACAGCGTATTGATCTTTATTCCTCTGTGGTCTTTGGTGAGTGCAGGCACGGATACGTCGTATCTTCCTTGATGGATATGGCGTATTGGTCTTCAGAATAGTAATCTTCAAAATATCTTCATTTAAGCTCCAGAATGCGCGCCTTTTGCTAACTTTCACCCAATTACTTTACTCCATAATTTCTGGTTTTTTTTAAATTCTCAAATAAAAACGATTATGAAAGCAACACCATTCTTTGCAAAAACTATACGATAAATGAGTTTAATAACATGGGAGAATGATGCTATCAAAATAGATGTTATTTAGATGTCATCAAATATCCCCCCTCTCAATCATACTTTGTCTCCAAGTAGACTTTAGAAGTTATAAAAATAATCCCTAAGGATATTTTCTGTTAAGAGCACTTTTTCATCTATACAAGTACACAACCAAACACCTCACGAAATGAGGAAGATAAAAACACTCAAATCACTCAACCTAATCTATGGTAACATGTAACTATTTCCTCAATGGCTTCGGACGAATCGTTAGCGAGTATTCTATCATAACTTGGACAAGATACACATCTCCACCGCTAAAGCTAAGGAGTAACTAGTTATAAAGGTAAATATTAATGGGTTTTTTATGGAAAGGCGTACGGGTTGATCATACTACAATTTTCACCATAATAAAAGTAACCACTCCAACAGGCAGCTGAAGCACACATACACACCACCGGAACAACCGAATATAACATGTGTGAGTTCTATCACATCCCCATTCGATTAACCAACGGTTAGAATGAAGAATGATATAGGGTAGAACTTATAACTTCATCCAAAAAGTCGTATAACAAACAGGTACAAGACATGCATACATGGCCGTACCGACGGAATAGACATGCATGTTCGTATGGATCCTCATTCGCGTAAAACCAGCGGCTAATCATCGGGTGAGAGGGAAGTAAATTTGTTGTTAAATCAAAATCAAGAACAAATAAGATTAAAAGACTTAAGATACAGTGTGCTAGACACTATTTCCTGGACCGTTACCTACTAACTTGATAAAGACACGGTGTTAGTTCACCATTTTCATGATCATAATAATTCCGAATAATTTTTTCGATAGTTCCTTCGTCTTTGGATTCACCAATAATTGTGACGGTAGTAAAATAACATGAGCTTTGACTACTAATATACATTCCCATTTGCAATGCGCAAATCTAACCGAACCAAAATATGAAAATAACACAAGACTCGGGGAAATACAACTTGACACTTTAACAACTAGCAACTGTGTACAATTAAACTTAATCTAACAGGGTAGGTTAAGGTGTAAGGGTGTAACAAAACAAATAGTTGGTGTAAATTCCTAAAGGATTGGCTCTACGGGTTGTTCTAATGGATCATCACTCTAAAGATGAGAGTGGAAAGGGTTTAAACGGGAGGTTAACTAACCGGTGTAGTTAGTTAATAAGCAACATGTAAAGGCGATTTGGGTGTAATCCTAAAATTTACCAATTTAAAACAATTACTACTAACTCCATCTAAATCCATATACTTATCATTGCGGTCACGGTGAATAGACTCAAGCAAGTTCTAAACCTAAAACATCACCGGCAACAGACTCATATTTTAATGGAATTGGGTAAACATTCGGAAATGAAATGTAAATCCTCACAATATCTAACAAAGGTTATAGTGTTGCGGGTTTATGTATCAAGTAATTTCACAAAATTATGCTTAATTTTTTTTAAATTTGAGCATAATTTAAGCATTTTAGTGTGAAAATTAGGACAAGTAAACATATACACTTTCATCCCCCACTTGAATTGTACAATGTCCTCGTGTATATATAAAAAATAAAAATAAATGACGGGAATTTAAAAATAATTAGAATAGAAACGTCCCCCTGATATATGCTCGTTAAGATTCCACGAAGTTGCGTTTATGAGCAAGATATGTGTGCTGAAAGAAGTAGTCTGAAGCCTAGCACACGAACAACACACACATAGACATTCCCAGAAAATATGGCATTCCCCCACCAACTTCGTCGAATTTCTTTCTCTGATTCCTTGTAAAAATATAGAAAGAACTAGGTGCATTCCATCATTGGTACCTATGTAATTTAAACTAAGACTAAATAAACTAATAATGGGTCGACTGGTGGATAACAAGCGTATACGGTTCAGTTATTGTGAATATGTCGTATTCAAAATCTGACAATAATATTTTTAAAGTGCAATAAAATAAAAACTGATAACGTCCAGATAATCAATACACCGTATGGTATGGGGAGGATACGCCGTATTGATGTCTGGGAAGACAGACTCGATAACAAAATTAAATAGCAATTCGGGTTGTCTCCCGAGAAGCACTTTTGTTTACAGAAAAGTCTTTAAGTTAGACTTGCACCCAATTTAATCATCCTTATAAAAGAATTTGGGGTCAAACGGAATGCCAAATGGCACATACAAATTCTTGATTAGGAAAATGAATGGCATCCCTTTGGTAAGATAATTCCAAGTCACGATTTTAATATTTAATCCCTTAATAAAAGTTTCAGTATTGAAAAATTTATTAGATGTATCATGACTTGTTTCCAAAAGCTTATTTGACTCATGTGCATAGGCACAAACATCAGTATTTATTACATCAGATAACGGTTTGACAGATAAATTCCCTAAAGAGTGTTCAATATCGACTTTATCATTTTGTTCTTATCCGATATTGAATCATTGGGATAAATAACGTTAAAAGGAAATAAATCATTAATGTTTAAAACGTTTTGTTCCTGTTCATCACATTTGGAAAATGTTGTTTCATCTTTCAAATGAAATTCATCGATATGTTGAGGGTTTAAAATCGGTTCAGTTAATAAATCTGATTTAGACGTTTGAGCATCATTATAAACAATGGCTGGAAATTCTTTCTCAAAATCTTTAAAGTAGTCTAAATCATCAAAATAACTGACCATAGGCTCGGGTGATGGAAGCAAAGGCATATTGACTTTATCATTATCATTTTCTGAATCCGTTTTTAAATTGTTGACAGAAATTATTTTGTAAGAAAATGAATTTTTGTCAAAAATTACCGTGCAATCTTCATCGTCGGATTCGTCAAACGATATTCTAAAGTCAATTTCATCGTTGTTAAGAGAACTTACCGTAGGCTCACACGATAGTGTTGCTTCAGATGTTAATGTGTCATTAAAGACTATAGCTGAGAATTCAGTTTCAACAGATCCGAGGTCGTTAACGTCTTCATTATCCTAGATCTTACCATACGTAGCAGTTTCTTAGTTATACACCTTACCACGCCTATGAGCTTTTTCTTCCTCAAGCCTGATATACTCCTCTATAGTAATGTTGGGGTCGTCCATTTTAACCTGTAATAAATTTTCTAGAAAGAAAACTGTTAAATAGCTTAATACGCCGTATTCAGTGAACTGAATACGCTGTATGAATGTTTAGAGTCGAATACGCCATATTGGTTTAGAAAAAATTTATACTCCGTATCCAATAAATTAAATACGTCGTATTCAGTATTTGATTCAGAAAGTTACAGCGAACTGTAATAATGCACATAAACACACAATAAACAAGAATACATATTACTCTAAACTACACTAATCCTAATGGCTAGATCTAATCTAATGTTAAAAACCAAAATATCAAATAAACATCAAGATTAATTTTCACTCCTCGGCAATGACGCCAAAAACTTGATGTGTTGTCGTTGTATGGTATATTTAAAATGATTCAAGTTTTAAATTTATATTTTGCCGACTAAACAAAAAACATCACTTTAACGGGCAGTGTATCCGATCGGTAGTAGTTTTGTGGTAAGTAAGGTGTCGAACACTTGAAGCAAGGTTAAATCTATCAATTTAATTAATATCTTGGTTATCTAATCTATGTTAATTCTATTCTATTATAAACCTATGTTAAACCTATGTCAGTCTAAATCCTAATTCTAATGGGAAAATGGAGGTTTTCAGCCTGAGAGACTAGCACGGTTTGGTTGGTGACTACACTCAATTCAAGGCACTTTAACCCACGCAAGCTAATAAACAAAAGATAAAAGAGCAATCGAGCCAAATATAAGAAAACTACATTAACCATTATTAATCTGATTAGAAAGTTGGTTTGTTTATTTAGTGCAATGATTTCTTCTCTCGATGTGGCATATCATTCTTAGACTTAGGCGTTACATCATCCTAAGACCTAGACACATTAATTATGTCACAATTAAAGCATCCTATTTTGCTGATTATAATCTATCTTAGGGATTAAAGCAATGGTGATCTTGTTAAACCCTAGCTCATAAAGACTTTACCCACTTACCGCTTAATGACAATTTATACACTAGTTGTACTTGTTGATACCAAGGTCACTTTATGGTCCAACTAAGCTCACAATCTAAGGGTAAAGATAGGTCGTTAATTATGATCCTATTGGTCTAGATGTATAAATCA
>BQNB010019955.1:0-66114 GCA_026074375.1 Tanacetum coccineum | reverse complement strand
TACCCTTAAGTTTCCATGTTGTCACATATAGCCCTTAATTCCTTAAAATGATGTTTCGTCGAAAGTTTGGTGTTTTTTTTAAATTTCTACGTGTTAAACCCGAATGAACTTTCAAATATTTTTTTTATGTCGAAGATTTTATGTTGATAGTGTAAATTTTATTTATAAATTAACTTCGTTATTATTACTCTTAATTGTCGAAAGTTATTGTTTTAAAATTTTCTATCCTGTTTTCGTTAGCGAGCTTACTTATTTCGTTTGAGTTTTGGCAAGGGACGAACCAAAGACTCAAAAACATGCATGTTCTCCATGCTTCTTTGTGTAAGAAAAAAAAGAATTGCAAGTTGACTATATACTAGCCTTTAAACTATCACATGTATCCTTTATACTAAACCCCACATGGCTACTAACTCTTTTCTTTTCTCTGATTTGTGTCGACCCAACATGGGTTGACAGCCACTGTTGGTGGCGTCTTCCCTTTGTACCCCACACACACTTGATAGCTTCTTTCTAGGTTTTCTTATTCACGACATGAACCATCATATGTATATATATAAAGTACATGGTTTGCTTCTTTTCCTGTTTCCCTTTTGCTGCCCAACAGACGCACAACAGTGAGTTGTTATACTCACTGTTTTGGTTTCTTTTCTTCCACAGCGAAACCCGCAATATATATGTAATAGATTTCTACCTATTTGCATGCTCACGACCTACATGGTTAGCAACAAGGAGGCTTAGTCTCGAGGTTGGTGAAGGTCGAGGCACAAGGACGAATTTCATGCACTTAAGCAGACGCAACAGTGGCTGTTGTAGCCACGTTTCCTTGCAACGCAACGCAACGCAACAATCATGATAAGGTGGTACCCTTTCACGACTTAGTGGTACGTCTCATATGCTATTCGTGTCAAAGGTTTACGAGGTATGGGTACGAACCAACGAGCATGAGTCGTTCGTTCTTAACAGCGTCTGTGACGCACTCATAGCGAAACAAAAGGGTCGGTGTGGGTCGTTTTGGGTTACTGGATCACGCCCTTAGTATATGTCGAGGTCACAATATAAGGGTTTTCTACAACATTTCATGCTTAAATTCGGTGTATACTAGTCCCTAGTGATCCATCATAGCAAGTCTCATATGCGTTTAAGGTTAATGAAGTTTCCTGGTTTCGTTATTATCATTACATACGGTATGTTAGTTACAAGTTTTTACTACATGTTGTTATTTTATGTGTGTCACGACCCAAACCCTTGCATGCGTACGCACCTATTTACTCCGTGTGGGTTTAATGGCGTGCATAGGTTTTGTGACACCGAGGTCTCATTAAACTACATGGTGAGTGACATATAAATGTTAAACTACGAGAATGACTTACAAGGGTTCCAACGTTTGCTAGATGACGAGGAAAATGATGGTGTTGAGGGCTCGATCCACTCTTGATCACTACTTCTCTCGAAACCCAACGTCTCTGGACTTGCAAAACCCTAGACCCGAACCTTATTGTTTACTCCTTACTTTTAAAATTTAGTTATGTTAAGAGTGTGCATGTATGGCCCTATTTATACTTGAAATATTCACTCGGTTCCTGGAGCCTTGCATGTGAATGATATTATTTACATATACTATTGATGTATGATACTATTTGTGATAATTGCTTCTTTTCTAATACTATTAAAGAATAGATACTATTTGATGAATTGTAATTGGAATGAAATTGAAACAAGACGTAGTATTTGAATAATTTCGAAAGGTGTAGGACATTAAATGTAAGAATGTAATGATGGTGTTAGCTTGTTTATTTTGAATTCCTTTCTACTGATTGACTTAGATAGCATTTTGTATTTTTGAGTTTTGAGGAGATGTAACGTCAAGTTATATTGTTTGTTTAGTAATGTCTCAATATTGGTCCATTTTTATTTTATTTATTGAAGTATAAACGGGTTCACAAAATAGTATAGTCGTGCGACTTTGTTTTGCGCGGCGTAAAAATAAAATATAATTTTTATTGTTACGCTTTTTCCAAAGTGTCCCTTTGTGATCCGTAAGCAAAATGATGGTTTACACGCGTTATTATATCTCTTGAATAGCGCAAAAATGTTGTACGTCGATCGAAGAATAACTTTTATTGGAAAAATAATGGTACATTTGAAATGGCTTGCGATACCTACTTTGCATAAAGGAACAAGAAGTTCTACATTTTTCCGAGGTGCTACAAAACCCTTGCATGAGCCATGATGTAGGTTATTGTAGTAGTGATTATAACAGGAGAAGAAGTTTTTGATGGTGGTGGTGGTGGTCGATGCAGCTAGGCACTAGGAGAAGGAGAGGGATTTTTTTTGTTATCTTGAAGTTATGTTACTGCGAAGTTTATTTGGGTTTAAAAGAGAGAAGAATCACTCTATAATTGGATTCAAAATCAAAATACCATGTCACCATCAAATTCTAAAACTTATGTTACATCTTGCAGAATTCATCAACTAAATATAATTTGAGGTAAACAACATATATAAGCAATGCATCCATATTTGTTGGACGTCTACATATACATCAACGATAGATACAACAAAGTAAAAAATGTCAAGTTAATTAGATACATTTTTAGATATAATTAGGTACTCGTGTGTCCTGCATTATTGATCTAACATTGGTTGCAGGCAAAAGCACCAACTTTTACTTCATTTGCATGTCGTCATTGGCACATGAAACTACAGCAAACCTTACGTTTCTTGATTTGATACATCATCAACCACTTTGTACATGTACATTATTCACTTCTATAGTTTCTTTTTTGATTGAGTATGAGATGGTTCATTTTTAAGTATGCGGCATATAATTATATTTGCAAGATCGATCATGATTCTGGTTCGACCCTTGATGCAAAGTGTATATTTTTTAAAAATACAAAATGTGTGTTTTTTTAAATTAATAACACAAAAGATGTAAACATTACCTAAATAACATATTCCGACCACTCATCAACATGATGCATAGTAAAACTAAGAGCCTTATAAACCGTCACATGAATCTTTTCCCTCACCAACTAATACTTAAAGGTTCAAGGTTTAACTTAAACAAAACTAACACCACCACAACAATATCCATCAGAATTATAAACACAAACCGCAAAACTGATGCATGCGAAATCAGATAGCATGGACTACGTGTCAATGATCGGTGAAATCTTATGAGGACACGTCCCACTGACGTACTATTGTTACCAATATTATATGAATGAAAAAAAAAGCTCACCACACAGCCCACAACAATAGCCCACCACAAAAACAGCCCGACCTACACATATTTTGTCGCCACATGTGACGATAATTAGTAGTATATTTAATATAATACTTTGAGAAAATTGCAAAAATCGTTTTTGGGATTTGGTCAAATTTCATGTGTCATTTTTATGATTTGAAAAGTGTAAGCGGCGTCATTGTGGGGAAACCTTTGGTCTAATTTCGTCCTTGACTAAACTGAAATGACTAAAATACCATTATATATTCTATTTTTTAATTTCTAACTTATAAGGTATTTTAGTCATTTCAGTTTTGTAAAAGACGAAATTAGACTCAAGGTTTTCCCACAGGAACAAGACTTGCACTTTCCAAACTATAAAAACAAGTGTAATACCCGTGCGTTACACGGGTTACGCGTAAAAAATATTACGTGCGTCTTAATTAATATTGAGTTTATATTTTGCATACATATTACCTATATTATGCATACATACATATTACATGTATTGTGTATACAAATTAAAATGGACCTACAAAGTATCACTTATTTTATCAATAAAAAAGCCTTTGACTCTTTTGCAAAATCTCGTTTAGTCCCATGCAAGCTTCATTTTGTGTCAATCTCTGTTTGACAAACCTTGAGTTATCACTTTAATATAAAATATAGGTTTTTTTTTTAATGTAACAAACCATTGTATTTCCGCATAAGGGTATAACAATAATCTAGATTGCTAAGATTGAACTTAAATATGGTACAACAACGAAAATTGAGCTTTGATAGAAGTCAATGGACTAATGAGCCATGCAAGTGATGATGGTACGTATGCGTATGGGCTCTTTGTGATTATACTAAATTGCATTTGATTACGCATTACTACGCAATACGATTGATATATTTGAAAAGAATATATACGCATTCTATTTTTAAATTAACACATGAGGTTGACGAATTTTATTGGCAAAACCTACAGAGGCACAACAATGCAGCGCATAAAAGGTGGAAAAAGTTATATTTTTCCTTTTGTAAAAAGACTTTCAAATTTTAAACATTCCACAAATAAACATGTGTTCAATTAAAGAAATATAGTTTCAAAATATTTGTAATGGAGTTGACTTGGTTTCACTTCTCTTTTATACGGCTTAGATTGATTATAGAGTTGATCCAACGGCTTAGAGATGATGTCATGTCACTATTTTTTTCTCTTTGCTCCGTCGGCAATAGAAAAGGCAATGACACATGCGGCTAAACCACAAGGATCATTTTTGCAATTTACTCTAATACTTTAAAGAGTTAATTATATAAATCGTTCATATAATTACACACAAGACTTAAATAATTACACTAGTTGTCCCTGAACTTGACATTTTGTAACTGGCTAGTCATTTAATCAAACAATCTTTAAAAAAAAATTGTTTAAGTTTAGTCACATGGAGGTCATGTGAGGGCAAAGCTGTCTTTCTAAGTCTTAAGTTAACAAATAAATGAGAAAGAAGTGTTTGAATGGAGGGGATGAAGATCCAACTACCACGATTTCACACTCACCCAGTCAAATTCAAAACCACCGAGTCAACTCACCGAGTCAGCTAAATGATAGAAAAGAGCAAATCTTTTAGATCTGAGGCATAACCAATCAAATCTAAGCAAAACGTGGTCGTTGTTCATGTGGTTGATGGTAGATTGATATTGTTGGTATATTGGTTGAAGTTTATGTGTAAATCATAGTTGGTATTGGAAATCTGTATTTGGTGATGTTAAAAATCAAGATGATGATGATGACGTCATCAAGTCTTGGGGGCATTTTTGACTGGAGGAGTTGGAAATGCTGATAATCATAATCATAGGATTTTCGCGATTTTTGAGTCGGTCCGAGATGAGAAAGTTTATTGGATGAAGAAGCTAAATCTTAAAAAATCTCATCTACTTAATAATGGTATACTATACTTTCTTTCTTTCTGCTTTTGGGGGGGTGTTTGGCTAACCTTATATGATGGCCTTATTATTAGCTGGGTTTTTTCATAACTTCCAAGATTGGTTAATTTGTTGCGATGTAGAATCATTGGCTGTTTAGCGAAACAAAACATTACCCAACCCACATTGCTAACAATAGGGACAGAACCCAGGTGCATTTACTAAGAACAACTAAACAAGAATAAAATCCACAATTTCTTTCTTTGGACCAGAGGAAAAATAGAGACGTCTTTTACTAAAATTAACGCTACGCTGCTAATATCCATGGTCCCTGTAATGGGACGGGATACGAAATTTCAGCATTTTTAGTTAAAACCTCATGGAACCGGCTAGTCCGGCTTTGGGGTTTAATGTTATTTCAATCAACATCATTGCTATTTGGGGCAATCATTTGGATCATAGTTTTTGGAACTCCAAACAAGTCTTTGACAATCTAATACCTTTAAGTAAGGTTGAAAATGAATAACAAGTGTGCGCTTGAAAGAGCGATGGTGCTGTTTCAACTGTTTTAAGAGACGATTTTATCTGATGAGGTTTATGGGTCATTGAATTGCTTGCAAGTGAAACATGATTTTTGATTACTTGTCTAATTTTATACGATTGTTGTTAATTGAAATGTTTAAATATTGATTGTATATCATTAGTTACGACTAATATAGAGGACCACATAATGTTAATGGTGTTTAGTGCCGTTTGTTGATTATATGGTTTTAATGTCAAATGAAATGGTGGATGTAGTCTGCGAATTCTTGATATGTTAATTGTCGATTGGTAAATGATTGATGTTTAATCGAAACCATACAGGATTATTTAACCCCATGACAACACTAGACGCAACCAGGTTCTTTAATAGAAAAATTAAAGCAAGATAAAATTATAACAACAAATTTCTTTCTTTGGACCAGTAGGGAAAATAGAGACGTCTTTTACAAAAATTAACGCTACGCTGCAAATATCCATCGTCCCTGTAATGGTATGGGCAGGTTTGGTGGGTTGTGTAACAGGCTAAATGTGTCGTTTTTAACAGTTCCAGTCAGAGCTGGGTCGACCAGTCAACGGTTATTTTGTCGTTTTCCAGTTTCATAGGTAATTATGTATTAGGTAAGTTTGTAGCTACTACCATAATGTTAAAAACATATCGCAATTTCTTTTAATAAGTATTTAGGAGGTTTTAGCACTTGAAAACGCGTCTGGCCTGTTTTCATTCTAACCAACTCTAGAAAATGTGCTGCTAAAGCCTTTGGAGATAAATTGAAACCCGAATTGACCCATATTAGGCAAACGGGCATAATATGCCACCTCTAGACACAATACAGGGATCATGCGTGTTATAGTTTTTGGCCCTTCCTGTTCTAGAGGAACCTCAATCAAAAATTTCTCGTCTAATATCATTGTTACAAAGAATTAAAGATAATTATTTGGACTCGCAAGATTTTTCTGTATTATTACCATTGAAGATGATGCAAGATGTTTATTAACGTTAAACAACAGTTTTTAAAAACCGTTTACTCGATTTGTGCAATGTGCTGGTAGGGATTGATGGGAGTATTTGTCAGTTACCGAAAACATTGATCTAGTAGGTTTTATTCTAGAATAGTTGCACTTTAGCGACTTTCGACCTGTTTGCTTTTTATCTATGTTTTCATTGTATCTGTGTGGCTCGCTAGAGACTAAACATAGCCCATATCGACCATTCATAAGTATATTGTGTCAAAATTGTCACTTCTAACACAAACTTTATGCCTTCTAGCAAGAGTTGATAATCCTACGAAAGTCATATATCACACTTCTTGAATGAAGTCCAAGTGCTAATCGTTAGGTCACATTTGGAGGTTATTCTTTCATTCTATGTCCAAAGTTTCAGTTGTAGAAGTTATGTAGCTCATTGATATCTGAACTTGTATCGTAACTTGTAATTTGTATTTTTGGCAGCTGGTTTCTTGACAAGAGACTCGAGAATTGTGGAGCGGAAGAAACCTGGTAAGGCGAAAGCAAGAAAGAGCTTCCAGCGGGTCAAGCATTAGACGGTTTTTGATTTGCCACATATCTATTTATAGAAACTACTCGAATGTAGGGGCAAATATTTTGTTTCACGTTTGGGATCTTACTTGAAATATTTAAATCATCACCATTCTGGACTAGGACTTGGACTTAGCTTGCAACGCTAAGTTTGTTGTCTTTGATAATTTTTAGAGCCCGGCTATGTTAGAGCGGCTATGTTAGAGCAGAACCGATATAGTAGTAGTTGCTGGACTTTTTGCGGTTTTAAGTTACAGTGGAAGTCATGTAACCATGAATAATAATTTTGTTGGATTTTATAGTGATTCATAAGTAGAAGTGGCGGAGTCTGAAATTATGCCAAGTAATACTCCGTAATAACTTGTTTGTTATCTTTGCAGATTATATCATAAATTTGATTAGTTCCAGCTGGTTCGATGTCTTGAAAAGGTATGCTTGACGGAATGTTTGTGAATGACACAGTTAATTAATAAAACCAAACCCAAACCGAAACCGGATAAAACCAGCCACCCAAGTGCACCTACTAGGAATCAAACTTAAGTTATGATTCAAATTTTACAAGTTATGTCCTGATGTTTTTTCAAGTTAGCAGTTCATATAAAGTTGAAGCACATAATCAACTTCATAATGCAAAGGCATGATCATGTTTCAATTGCAAACAATAACCAGAAGTGTAAATAAATCTACTACCAAAAGTGTAAATAAAAACATTTAGGGTCCGTTTGGTTTATAAGCGGGGTTGAATTAGGATTTGGATTTGGTATAGAATTTGGTTTAGGAGAGAGAAATTATATTTGTTATATGTAATTAAATTTAAAAGTTATGCATTATTCTAAATTAAAATAATAAAAATAAAAGATATATTGGGTATACATGTGGTTGAAAGAGAGAATCAAATAAAAAATGAATGTTTACTGTTGGATTTCGTCAAAACCTACCATCATGATGTGATTTTAATTTATTGCATCAAAGAGAAAGTTAAGTGAGAATCACACGTGGAGTGATTAACAAAAAAAAATGAAACCAAACAATTGATTTGATAATTCTTTCATCCCAACCCCACTTAAACATGCAT
Organism: Tanacetum coccineum; assembly: GCA_026074375.1. Taxonomy (NCBI): domain Eukaryota; kingdom Viridiplantae; phylum Streptophyta; class Magnoliopsida; order Asterales; family Asteraceae; genus Tanacetum; species Tanacetum coccineum. The sequence continues at coordinate 57,820 of BQNB010019955.1, read as the reverse complement.
ACCAAACGGCCCTTAATACCATTACTTTGATCAACAAATCTACTACCAAAAGTGTAATAACAACATTTAATACCAAAAAAAAGAGGCTTGTAAAAAAAGGAATACACTTCTAAAGCTTTGACCTCGACATCAACCATCAAAGAGTCGATGGTTTGTGCAGTTCGGTGTAGGATTTCAATGAGCCTTTGATGCTTCCTGTTCTCAAAATGAAATATCGCATCTTTGTGAACATGAGGGAATTGCAACACACAATAGATTCTGTTCTTGGGACAACTGACCTCAATTCTTTTTCCTACCACCTTAAGAACAGAGCAAACACTATAGCTAAATAATTGGAATATCTACATAGTATGAAAATAAAATGTACTCGACAAAATGGAGAATTTGTGAAAACAGGTACGAGAGATACACAGTTAATAGAATCCATATTTGTCTTACCTATGGAGCTTACCAGTCCTTATCGGAAATTCCAAATTTAATATACATAATTAACAACAATAAGGGACCAAAAGATAAGCAAAATTTTAAATTGAATGACCATCCTGTTCTGTAAATTTTATGATATTCGAGAAAACCAAATCGATAATTTTGTATATACTATAAGGACCATTCGTGTAATTTACATTATCTTTTCTTTCTAAAAGTAAAAACTAGTAGTTCGAATATTTTTTGACGGCCAATATCTAATTCGATATTAAAATAAAAGAAAAATGAATTTAGAAAGCAAAGAAAGTGCCTTTTATTTACTCACCAAATGGATTCGGTTGTGGTTCTTATCTCTGAAGGAAAATCATACAACTGAAGAAGCTCTAAAGATGCATGGATAAGCAGACCTTTTAACCTAAATACGCCTTGCGGAAGATGACTTATGCGAGTATGTGTTATATCTAGCTCTTCTAAACATCCACATTGGCCTAGATCTCTGGGTAACTTCTCAAGACGAGCACAACCACATAAGTTTAAGTCAACAACTTTTTTTAGACATCCAACGGGAGCGTTAATATCTACCAACTCATGACATCGTGCAAGATCTAATCTCTCAAGATTTGGAATCAGCTCGAGGTCAAGGCTCCTCAACCTTGATTTAGAAAGGTTGAGGAATTTGAGATTTGGACATGGAGCAGACACTTGAAGTTCAACAAAATCAGCACAATCATTAAGATCTAACACCTCAAGATTTGGAATGAGCTCAAGGTCAAGGCTCCTCAACCTTGATTTACTAAGATAAAGGAATTTGAGATTTAGACATGCAACAGACACTTGAAGTTCAACAAAATCAGCACAATTATAAAGTTCTAACTTCTCAAGATTTGGAATGAGCTCAAGGTCAAGGCTCCTTAACCTTGATTCACTAAAATAAAGGAATTTGAGATTTGGACATGGAGCAGACACTTGAAGTTCAACAAAATCAGCACAATCATTAAGATATAACTTCTCAAGATTTGGAATCAGCTCGAGGTCAAGGCTCCTCAACCTTGATTTAGAAAGGTTGAGGATTTTGAGATTTGGACATGGAGCAGACACTTGAAGTTCAACAAAATCAGCACAATTATAAAGTTCTAACTTCTCAAGATTTGGAATGAGCTCAAGTCAAAAGAGGCTCCCTCAAGCCTTGATTTAGAAAGGTTAGGAATTTGAGATTTGGACATGGAGCAGACACTTGAAGTTCAACAAAATCAGCACAATTATAAAGTTCTAACTTCTCAAGATTTGGAATGAGCTCAAGGTCAAGGCTCCTCAACCTTGATTTAGAAAGGTTGAGGAATTTGAGATTTGGACATGGAGCAGACACTTGAAGTTCAACAAAATCAGCACAATCATTAAGATCTAACATCTCAAGATTTGGAATGAGCACAGATCAAAGGCTCCTCACTGTGCTGAGAGTCTGAGGGAGTTGAGATTTGGACATGGAGCAGACACTTGAAGTTCAACAAAATCAGCACAATTATAAAGTTCTAACATCTCAAGATTTGGAATGAGCTCAAGGTCAAGGCTCCTCAACCTTGATTTACTAAGATAAAGGAATTTGAGATTTGGACCTGCAACAGACACTTGAAGTTCAACAAAATCAGCACAATCAATTAAATTAACTTCTCAAATTTGGAACAAGCTCAAGTAAGGGCTCCTCAACCTTGTGTCTGAGAGTCTGAGGGATTTGAGATTTGGACATGAAACAGACACGTGGAGTTTTACAAAATGAGTACAATCCAAAAGAGATAAAGTTTCCAGATTTGGAGTCAACCCAAGGTCAAAAGTTATTAACTTTGAGCCACTGATAACGAGATGCTTGAGCTTTTGACAGCAAACAGGCATGAAAAGTTCTTTCAAATTATAAAAACGAATTAGAGATAACGTCTCGAGATTTGGAGTAATCCTAAAGTCAAAGGTCGTCAAGTTTGACTGAATGAGAGAAAGAAATTTTAGTTTTTTAAGAACCTGCAAGCAAAAATAAGACAAGAAGATTAATAGACCAATAGATTAATAGCATTGTTACAAATTAGAAAAATAGCCAAAACAATTATTCTACCTTTTTTTCTCCCTTTTTCCATAGTTGTACCATTCTGCTGTCCTTCATCTCAAGTTCAACAAGATTGTCTGCTTGAAATGTTTTGGGTAAATACAAGAAAGGGTAGTTCTGACATCTTAGATATTTTAAAGAATTTGGAAGGCTAAATTTATAATACGAAAAAATTTCTTCAAGAAATTGAAGCATATAAAAAGCAAAATGTACTTCAAGATATTGAAGTGCTCTTCATTTTTATTCCCAAAACCTTCAAATAATTGGCCGAAATTTTCTTTCGACTCTGTAAGTTATAGACATCTGTTGCTGCCTAAAGACACTAATAAAATCCGAGTTCCGTGTACTCATTGACCGGCCAAAAAGGTTACACATTATTAATCTATTTTTCTCTATTCTTTTTGTGTCATGTCAATAATAAATCCACCACACATTTTTAAAACTCATTTCCAAACACCCTCCTTCTCCTTCGGTTTTAGCACCACCACCACCATTCCATCTCTACCACCACCCATCATTGCAGTCGCTACAAAACCCATTAAACATTTTAAAATTATTATAAAAAATGATTAACAAAGAGCATATATGTGTTAAAATCAAGGTTATAAATAGCGTGAGGCGTGACGTGACGGCATGACCAAGCCTCACGCTTTTGCGGTTATGGCGTAGCCTTTGCGTTTTTTAGGGGTGGCTCAAATTATGAAAAAATTTATATATTTATATCATATTTCGTATATATTGAGTTTACATAAAGCGTGTACATATGAATAAAGTTAAGAACCTATCCTTACATGTAATATTTTTCATTTTGAAAAGATTTTTTTTATCGGAGTTGAATCTAAAAGGCTCGCCACGCTTCACGCCTTATTGCGCCTTTTCACGCCTCGTATCTCGCCACGCCTAAAGTCGATGCTTTGGCCCGTTTCGTAACGTGGAGGTCACGCCTCACGCCTTAGCGACGCCTTGACGCCGCAAAGAAGCGCCTTTTACAACACTGGTTAAAATAACCCTAAAGCACAGTCCATAAACGAGCATGCTTTTAGTTTGTGTTCAAAAACGATGCTTATAAGATAGATAGTGATGTGACTATTTCTAAAAAAAATGAAAAATGGAGTTTACCTGGCTTGCACCTAAGTCGATTACTGTACTAGTTTCAACATCTATTGCCACTGAACTAACAACAGCTGCAAGAGCTTCGATCTCTTGCCACTGAAGTTTTTCAATGAAGAAGGCCGGTCAAAAGTGGAATATTTTAGAGTGGAAACACAACACAGTTTTCACTAGTTTCTTTATAGGAATGGCAACCATGCATCAATGGAAAGTGTCATCAATTCTATAGACTACATATATTTGATCAAACATGAAAAAGAAAAGTGGTCCATTTTAAAATCTGGTCTTAATTGATTATGTATGGGTATTTTCAAACTTTTTTTCGGTTTAAGGACTTGTCAACCTGTACACATGGAGGAGGCAGCCTTGTTTTTTGACAAAAGGTTTGCGTGGGTCAATCGAGAATATAGTGGTTTGTGGTGGACTAGTCTTTGGAGACTTACAGTGGGGACTTGCTTCTTTACCCATTCGATTTGATGGTTTGGGTTTGTACTCGGCAAAAGTAGTTTCCTCTTGTGCTTTTGTAGCCTCGAGGGGTTAATCTTGGGTGCTACAAGACCACTTCTTACGTGACAGTGTCATATCTGGCATGGATGATAATTATGTTTCTACTTTGGCTTGTCTTCGTAACACGATTTCAAAATTTGATTTTAGCGGTTTCACTAATAAGGACACCGCCCTCTAAAGCCCAACAAACACTGGCGAATGTCCTTTTTAGTGAAATGGTCAAGGATATGAAAGTCCACTTTGACATGACTACTAGACAGAAAGCAGTTTTTGAGTGTCTTCCCGCACCACATGCTCAGGATTTTCCAGTAGCTATCCCCATAGACGGCCTTGGTCAACATATGTCACCGGTGAAATATCGCACTATCCTTAAGTATCGTCTCATAATTCCATTATTTTCGGTTGATGTGATATACCCTGTTTGTCGCAAGGAACATGCGATTCATTGTAAAGAGATCTCGGGATTCAAGTACCGACACGATATGGTTATGGACGTCCTTTTTAACATATGTAGGTGTGTCGGGATCTCCGTCAAAAAAGAAGCACATGTGAACTTTTTAACTGACCCGTCAGATGGAAGATCCACACTCAGACCGACTGATGTTTTGGTTTTTGGTTGGGTTGGAGGGAAACATGCGTGCGTGGATTTGACCGGAGTTTCTCCTCTCGTGAGGTTAAGTAGTCGGGGTTTTACAACGGGTCAGGCTGCTTTGAAAGCCGCCTCGTGCAAAATGACAAAACACAAGAAAGCATGCATTGAAAATCAACACGTGTTTATTCTTTTTTGCGTTTGATACCTTTGGTATCCTTGCACCTGAGGCGGTAGAACTACTCAGCTAAGTTCAACGGATTATGCACAATAATGTTATGACACATAGATCCACAGATGTGATTTTTAAACGTATTGGCTTTGCAATCCAAAAAGGGTTGCAGCGGAGCTTATTGCCCGTTTGCTTTCCACCACTATGTAAATCCTATTTTTAATAATAAAAATCGGTTAATTGATTAAAAACACTTACCGTAAAATAATCACACGCTGCTTACATCAGCAGGTAAGAATGGTAAGAACAATAGGGCACAACATCTCGCCCTTTGAATACATACAATTCATTAAAATCGACGTCCGTTAACCGTCTCGTAGCAAAGCGCGGGTTTACCAACTCGTTAGATACATTCCAAGTTATTATCACATTTTTGTAATACCATATTTGATAGAGTACATGTTATATCAGATTTTCAACTTATTTTGTGTAACTTAGGAAAACCGTCCTTACAGTGCATGAGAAAGAAGTTAGGGATTTGATCACTCAATTTTTCTCACAAATTGCTTGCACAAAAATATAACGTGTGAGTTGTATGTAGTAGGGTAAGTAAGAATACAAACTACCAATACACACAATTACCAGGATGCATTGGTTTTAATTCTTGCATTAAATGCACCGGGTCGACAAGACTCGGTCCGACCCGCCTCGGGTGCATTTAATGCACCCTGGTCGGATCGGATCGGGTCGGGTCGACTCAGTGCATTTGATGCGTCGGGTCGACCCGACTCTGTCTGATTTTTTTTCGCACCCCGTCAGTATTTATCAAATAGCCCTTCGGGTATTTACGAAATACCCTTTCGCACTATGTGTCAAGTTACAAAAACTACCCTCATTTTAAAAAAAATTACAAAATACTCTCCACCACTATCAGTTGTTAAGTAACGACTGTTAGTTTAAAAAAAAATTAAAAATCTACTAAAATACGGGTGCATTTAATGCGTCGGGTCGACCCTCTCGCACTATGTGTTAAATTCCGAAAACTACCTTTATTTTTTTAAAATTTACAAAATACCCTCTCCCCCCACTAACGGCTGTTAAGTAACGACCGTTAGTTTATTTTTATTTTTTTAAGAATCTACGAAAATACGAGTGCATTTAATGTGCCGGGTCGACCCGACCCGGTCTGATTTTTTTTCGCAACCCGCCGGTATTTACCAAATAGCCTTTCGGGTATTTACGAAATACCCCCTCGCACTATGTGTCAAATTACGAAAACTACCTTCATTTAAAAAAATAATACAAAATACCTCTTTCCCACTAACGGTTGTTAAGCAACGACCGTTAGCTTAATTTTTTTTAAGAATCTACGAAAATAATGAAAACAACGCTCACTAAAAGTCTCGCAGAGAAGCTCGGGTAAACCGACTTGTTAAGAAAAAAAGTCATTTCATCATTCAATATGAATTGAAGAATGAATTTAATGCTAATAACATCCATGCATGCGCCCTTTTCATTACCTTTTCAAGTTTAACGCCTCCCCTACTATATGCATTCATTACTCATAAATGATTGATTTTAAAATCTCCGTTTTACTTTCGTAATTATCTTTTTTCTTTTCTAGAAAAGAGAAAAAATATTAATCTTTGTCATTAAATCTCTCTTCTCTTGTCATCAATTTATTTCTTTTAAGAAATAATATATCTTCCTATTACTTATATTCGTACTCACATGATGAATATGAGAATTTTGTAACTGGATTTAGCAATATTAATATCAATAAAACCCGCTTTTAGAAAATGTCACATTCTTGGATTAATCATCATAATCAATGTTTTGAAAACTGGTCGAGTCACCGGGTTACCGGTTCAACCGGTTTGACTGCCGGGTCAACCCGGTTTTAAAAAAAAATGATAATATTTGCAATAATACAAAAAATTATATATATAAATTATGAATATACCTTATATTTAGCCTAAAAACGATTTACTACCAAATATAACATGTAACAAATAAAATTACGTTGCAAATATATATAAAAAACTTATTTTATTTATAAAAAAACATGAAAAAACCAAAACCCGGCCGGGTCAAACCGGGTCTCGAGAACCGGGTTGACCCGGGTCACCTTAAACCCGGCGGGTCAAACCGGGTTTCGAAAATATAAAACCCGGTTTAATTTAACCCGTTTTTTCGACCGGACCCGATTCGACCGGTTGACCCGGCCGGGTCGAACCGGGTTTCAAAACATTGGTTACACCAAAAACTTTCTTTATCTTTTACAATAAATAAACATTAATACCTCCCAACCATAGTCAAGTCAAAATTTTGTAATGACTATAAAAATAAGTATAACGGAACCTCCTAGATCAACTTGTCTCTCACGTTAAAAAATATATCTTATCATTGTTTACTAAATTACTAGTTTTAATCCTCGTGCACGCACGGGGCTTGTACATTATGTTTTTTAAATATATTTATAATTTTTATTTTTTCTGTTTTATAAGTTATGAAAGTTTAATGTGTTATTTGTTTTTTTAAAGTCATAATAAAATTTGTAAATTTATAAATTTACACTTAACTCTATACAATTTATTTAAAATTAAATCACTAAAGTTTTATTAATTACCTCATCTTTTTTTCAAGTTTTTGTTTTTATAAATTTGACACATATATTTTTATGTGTTTTTTTTCTTTATCAGATTTCTTCAACAAAATAATGTCAATTTTAGAAGTATTTAAGCTTTTTAATTAAACATATATTCAAAAATAATAAAAAATTTGAAGCATCATACCTAATAAGGAAATATTCTTTTTTTTTGAAATGCAAAAATCCTTACTTTTCGTTTTCTTTTACTAAGTAAAAGATATTTCGAGCTCGAAGAAAAAAAAAATTATATCTTATCTTAACATCAACATAAATTTACTTTCTAAGAAACTATTACTATACAAATTCTTATAATGTTGATAAACGAGTTAGCAAAAATTGCGTTTCTTTAAAATATAAAATTTAATAGGTCTAAGAATCATTTTCATCTTATTAGCAAATACAAAGGGTGTTTTTAATCGTTCAACTTAAGAACATTTTTATTATATTTTTTCTTCTTTTCATAGTAAAGTATGAAAACTTAAAGGTTTTAAGGGTGGTTTTTTAATTAATTTTAGAAAAGAACAAAAGTCTATTATACTAATTTGCAAGTTGGCAAATGTTGATAATATACATATCTATCTATCAAACCAATTGTAATTTGGAAAATGATAATACATTTTCTTATAAAAAATTTAGGGTGGGGTTTGAGTTGCTTATTGTTTTAAACCGACAGCCGATAACCGTCGCTTATCTCCGTCGCTTATCACGCCTTATCTCAATTTTAAATGTCAATACAGATTACTAAAGCTAACCTTAAAATTTTAAATGGCGTAACCATGGTTGCATTTTAGTTGGATATATATTATCGGTTTCAATATAAGATTGCCGAAACAGATTTATAGTAGCATCAAATTTTAAAGTAGGTTTAAACAGCAGTTACAAAGAGGTGCTAAGCTTAAAATTTTAAATTTCACTTGCAACAGGCTAACAGTATTTGACTACAAACACACCATGATGAAAAATCCACAAAAGTAGAAGAGTATTAAACAAACATTAATATAGAGACAAATAATTCACCCGAGATCAAATAAAATGTTTTCGACTTATCAAATTAGAATCAATTTTGCTTTCTAAAAGTAAGATTGCACCTGCTTCTATTTTTAGGATTAAGATTCACCTAAGTGTCATATTGCCATTTTGGTGAGTCTGGAATACGATCACAAAACATACATGAAAAGGTTGGTCACTGGACTCTATTAATAACAATGAAAACAAAATTTTTAAGAGTTGTTGTGAATCAACATTCTATAGTCAAATGTAGTTTATTACATATGATTATGATAACACAATTATATACAATAGGAAGCAGTCTGCACATAATGTCATGAGCACGAATATTCTCCATGAAATGCTTATCTCTCAAGAGTTATGATATCTTGACTCGACCACCTTTACAACACCATTTGTACTTAATTCTTCCATTAGGAGTATGCCTTCAAGCTGCTCGGCATACCAAAAATGGGCTTCAAAAACTCAGACTTTATCACAATCTGCTATATGTCGAAGAAGGACTTGAAAAATATAGCCGAAGATGGACACAAAAAAAGATAATTATCTTGGTTTCTTGTTGTGTGGGACGTAAAACTTGTATTGTCTGTAAGACGCGATGATGTTGATGGGTTGTGAAGCTGGAAGTTGAGGAACTTCAGCAGTAGCTTAATCACCAAATACACCATAGTCGGTTAACCACTCCAGCTCTCCAAATTCGAGTTGTTCTTTATGCACACCAAAAGGTCACGTTTAGAGGCGGATTTTTTAACTTATTTACTTATAAATAAATTCACTGTGGAGCACTTTAACAGTTCAAATAAGTGCATACGAAGTGCTAATTGTTTTATTAGAAAAGAAGAGACAGGTAATATACCTTATCACAGGATTCAAAATCTGAAAATTGTAAGAGATCATCAACAACCTTTCGTGGTGAATTGTATCAAGATATTTGCTGCATTAGTGTTTTCACGGCAACAACCTGTGGCACTACAGTTGGTGGATCATGTTGGCTCTTTTCGGGCTCTTGGGTGGAACCGGAAGTAAGAGCCACACGAATCCTAGTGGCAAAGAAACGCTGGTGGTTGGCAGCAGGGCTACCTGCTGAATGAATTAGTCCGTCAGTCACGACAGAAGATTGCTCTGTCCTCTACACAGAAGATAGATAATGGATACAGAACAGTAGCAGTTTTGCTCTTTTATTAGTCAAATAAGCTAATACCACTTGTGAATCAAGTGACTCAATTCTCGTGACACGATCTCTAATTTCAATACAGATAGTACTAAATTGCTTACTGACGTGCTACTTTGCAATTCATACACTGCAAATTTTTAGTGTTTTAGTTAAGCAATAAGATGGGAAATGAAGAAAAAAGTACCTATTATGTCATAGTAGCTATTCTAATAAGCAATCTCCATATAAGCATTTAAATAAGCAATCCAAACAGCCCCTAAGAATAGTTAATATAAAAACCAATTTGAAAGCTACCTGGTTACGGGTCCTACTGCTCTTTCTTCGACCCTTATGTGACTTTCTTCGTTGACGAACACCTGCGCTAAGACAAAGAGAACTGTGGCAACTTCCTCATCATCATCCCAGGTGCATGTTCCCTCGACTCCGACAACTTAATCACAGGCTAAATTTCTAAATGGCTAGTCCCCTCCTCCAAAATCTCCGCTTCCGCAATCTGCAACATACTCCCAACCACCTCCACCAACTGCCTCCTGAAAAACCTCAGCTCAGTCCCAGCCAAACCAATCAACAACTCCAACGCCTCCTGCGCAGTCGCCTCTTGGCCCCCAATTAACTGTGAGAACGGAAATCTTAATTATGAGGGACATAATGGTTTGATTACTATTTATGATAAAAATGTATTTGTAATCGCAATTAGTAAGTAAAGCACTGTAAAAAAAGATTTTTATATTGACAGAACATAAGGGCAATATTAATTTACAAAAATAGTGTTTGTGGCCAACGCGTGCTAAAATATGACTTGTTTCGGTTGGAACCCGTTTTGACCCACTACTTAATTCACCCAAATCACCCAATTTGTGTACCCTAAAACTACAAAGGGGGTGTTTGGATTAGCTTAATATATACGCAGTTATTATAAGCACTCGAAAACAGCCCCTTAGGTAGCTATTCTAATAAGCAATCTCCATATAAGCATTTTAATAAGCAATCCAAACAGCCCCAAAAAATAGTTATTATAAAAAAGCAATTCGAAAGCTACCTGGTTACGGTTACGGGTCCTACTGCTCTTTCTTCGAGCCTTATGTGAACAAAGAGACATCTATGCCTTGAATAAATCAGTTAAGTAAACTGTGGTAACTTCCGAATCATCCCAAGTGCACGTTCCCTCGACTTCGACAACTTAATCACAAACTCTGTAGCAACCGCAAGCAACAATAATTTAGAGACATGTGTATATATTTATTAATAATACATCCCACAAAAACAAATTTCTTACCATGAGATATGCACCATCGTTAAGCAAGTGATTCTCCTTTGTTCCGCCCGTCTTACATCTTCCCAGGTGGTTTCTTTAAATGTGACGCTTACACTCAGCAATCCTACAAAACACAATATCTCAACATCATGCCTGATATATAATCATAAAATGATATACATGTTGCATCCTGTACTAAATAAGCTGTGATGTATTAAAACTAATAATATCAAGACCTATAAATGCATAGCTTGATTCGTTACATGTACCCTTGCATACTTTACACTCAGCCGAGCCCGTTTCCATTTTCATCTTCCATGAAAACACATTGTGTGCCACCTACTCATCAAACCATTTGTTATTAAAAGCTTAAAACACGTTTTTACCTATACTAAACCAACATTCATTACAATAAATTTGCTAACGCTATACGTTTTTTCAGACACATTCATATAAACAAAAGTTTATGATAAAATATGGAACTCATGCTTCATTCCTGAAGTACGTATTTTTTTATTCTATGCTTAGTGAGAACACATTTATATGAACTTTAAACAATATGCAACATAGTGTATACTAACTTACTTATGAAATCGATGTGTGAATGAGTTGTGTAAATATGATTATTGTTCAGAGCTAGCATATATTGTGAAACATAACAACACGCGCCCACATTCTGCGTCCTAATAATTCTTGGCAAAGCTAACATCAATTATCTCAGTTTCAAAACATAACAACAACAAACACGATCAATCCAGTATTCAATTTGGTCCATATGTTATTTTAGTATATCGATTGTACGTTGTTGTGAAACCAAATGAAGAGTCTATTCAGTTTATTAGCTGTTGTAGGTCCCAATCATTTGGATCTACTGACCTGTTAGTACGTAAATATCGAAAGATTATCAAAATAAGTAACATCATTATTTACGTCTCTCATCTTTGTTAAACTAACTTGTAGGCAAATGTGCATTCTAGCTCCTTGTACATAAATTAAACACAATTAAACCACCATTATATTCCAACTTAATTAATCCCCAATTACAATACTGAGATTTCAATTTAACACAACTCCAATATTCGAAAGAAAAAAAATCAATCAATGAGATGGAGAGTACCTTTAGACCTGTTTTCCAGATGACGTTCTCCAACCAAAAGCCTGTGCATCACTAATCTGTTGCTTGCTAACCGGATCCTCTTCATTTTCCATCCTCTAGAAACACTTCCAGCAACTACAAACAAAAATGTCACTACAATTTTCACCAACACATTTCATCAATTTACCTAAAACATTAACATTTCAATACCCTTTTAATGTGGCTTATTTAACTAATATGTTGATAAAACTTTGACATTTCAAAACCCTTTTAATGTAAAATTAGGGGTAATACTTACCTTATAGTTTTAGAGTAGACGCTGAGACAATGCAAGCCTCGTCGGAAAACCCAATTGTTTCCCGGAAAACCCGACAATTGAGGGAGGTGGATGATGTGTGTGTTAAACGAAAACACGTGTCACCTGTGTGAAAGATATGAGTGAGAGATGGATAATGAGTGGAAGGAATCTAAAAACTAACGTGACCTAAACCATAATCTAATTAAAAATTGTCCTTACCAACAAATCCGACCACAAAAAGCTGCAAACCTTCACCTCTAATATCACTCAAATATCTTTCAAACATACAAAATTGATCTAGACAGTGGGCTGTGTGTGTGTGCAGCGGGTAATTTTTTTGTGGGAACACCATGTTGCCGTTTTTAAGCGTGGAAAGATTACAGAAAAAATGAGAGAGATAATGGGGCGGTGGAACCACTTGTCTATAAAACCTTAGAGACTCACAATTATTTATTAATATTGTTACTGTTTATAAAGATTAAAAAATTATTATTTCGAAAACACTGTAGCAAATGAGTGTGTAAACACAATGACAAATGTTGGTTTTTAAAATATACATATCTATCTATCAAACCAATTGTAATTTGGAAAATGATAATACATTTTCTTACAAAAAATTTATGGGGGGCCGTTAGATTTAAATATAAAGGTTAGTGAGGCTTTTCTCCTTAAAATGGAAGTTCCTACTCGATGGATTAAAAGTATTCCGATTAAGGTAAACGTTTTTGCTTGGAAACTTTATCTCGATCGTTTACCTACTAGATCGAATTTGTCTCGTAGGAATGTCTCGCTTCGTCTTTGCTATGTCCTCTTTGTCTCACGTGCTCGAGGATTCACCCATGTTAGTTCTTCGTTGCTCGTGGCGGAAATTAATCAGAAGTTAATTTGTAGATGTGATTTTGGATGTCATCCTTATGAGTCGTACGAAGATTGGCTCTCTTGGTTTCAAATCTATCCGTTTAGGTCTAAACGAAAGAGGTGTTTGGAAGCGTGTTGTTAACGTTTTCTGTGGAGCCTTTGAACTTCAGTACCAGTTCCTTTTTTGCGTTCTCCTATGTCCGAAAGGATAATATTTTCGACAATATTGTTTTGCGCTCTTTTTTATTTGGTGTGTACTAGATGTATAGAACTTTGAAATTGGGTTAGTTGGTTCAACACCCTTTTATTCTTTTAATTTCTGGTTTTTCTTCTTCTAGTGGTTCTAATAAAGTCGCCGTTCAAAAAAAATATATATAAAGGTTAGTGACCAAATGGATTTATGACTTATGGGTTTTCGCGAAATGGACCATTAAAATCATTACACATAGGATGGCAGAAAACTCGAACCCGGCAGAAAAACTTGCGACATGAACTTTTTGGGGTCGGTCGAGGCATGCTTATTAGGTTTGGGGCGGGGATGGGGGCACAACATCCCCCACCCGCTCTAAAAAATATCGCAAATAATTATTGGAGCTTATGTGAATTTTTTAATTTTTACTACTTTCTCAGTTTTGGCTTATTTTGACATGAGATAACAATGCCTTTATTTATTTCTATTCGCAAAGAATTATTGGAGCTTATAGAATACATAAATGAAATAAAGATGGTTTCACAAAGCTTCAAATACTTAGTAATATGAATCAGAAAACCGAATTCGCCAAAAGCTACAAACCAACCAACCAAAAACAGCTAGGATTTACATGAAGCCTATGGATATTTTGTGGTTTCAAGTTTCATCATTTTATTCTAGTATGCAGGAGGCCAAAACAACTCATAAGACCGCATTCCCATGTTACAAAATAGGGCCAGCCTAAAACTACTTGCTCTTCGTCTTTCTCCTACATGCATGACTCCTTTCTTCACAAGGACTCTCGTTCTTCAAATAGCATCCCTCAATACATAATCAATGTTCACTCTTTATCTGAAAAGACACCACCAACTTGCTTGTTTTGATATCCAAATATAAGAAGACCGAAACAAAGACCCATAAAAGGAAATATAGAAAGGGGAGATTAACATCTACATAATATATACAAGTCAAACATGCATTAGATGGAAATCTTGTATATCTTAATAATCACGACTAGGGTATTTTTTGCATAAACTAAGAACGTATTTTTTTCATATGCCGTGAATAGTCATGTTCCATTTGTACGGGTGAGTCATTAAAAGATGTTTTTGTGTCATGTTTGGGTCAATTTGTAGCCAAATTACCCTTATGGATTTCCAACGTGAATTATTTTATTACAAAAAATGCCAAATATACATATAGAAATGTAATATTTGTTCGTAAAAATGCTAAATTCATACTTACCCGTACATTTACATAATCAACAAGATACTAGTTATAAAATTACCCAACCGAGATGCAAAACATCTTTTGATGACTCAACGTACAAAGAGAGAAGTACAATGGTTAAAAAAGACAAATGAGAAAGTATGTCAAAATTTACTATACCTTTGATGTACCGGTCACAAATTGAAGCAATCTAGCCCTATCTTCCTTGTTAAATGCTTTGACAACCTCCCAAAACCATATAACTACATTAGTGCCTACAGTGTATCCTGTATATTCGGTGTTAACCTTCAGATCATCCACTGCAATAACAAAAGGTTACAAATTTTCAATAACGATCTTGAAATACAACAACATATATTTTATAATGCACAGTAATTTTAACTCACAATCAATTTCTGGAAGTCCACTAATTAGCAACTCAAGCTCTTTATCGTTAGTTTTAGCAAAAATTTCTCCCGTACAACTGATCCAACAACCCACCACAAAAAGAGAAATCCACCATTAATAATCACAAAAAGAAGCTTAATCGCTCCTCATTTTTACATCAATTAATCAAACAAATTACATTTTTTGAAATCCTTATTTCATTGCGCACATATTGATATAATTTCCCCCAAAAATTATGATGATCTTTTTTTGAAGTTCTGTTCATGGCGTTTTCTTGGCGCCAAAATAGAATTTTAAAAAATTAGAGTCTAATTCAGTTGTAATTCTGCTTCATTGATCGATATCTCAATCCCGATTGTTTCTGATTCACTCATTTGTGATTCAAAACCCTAATTCATTGTTCTCTTTGTTATTCTGACAATGGAAACAAATAGAAGATCATCTAAACGGCAACAAAAGATTCCTACTCATTTCAATGACTATGTTCATGATTTGAATAAGAAGAAAGATTGTAACAAGGATAAAGGAATAAGTGGTAAGAACAAAAAGGGTAGGGATGTCACATCTAAAGCTAATTCAGAGGGTTTGAGTGAAGCAGGTAACAAGGAGGGTTTGTTTGATGATTGTGTGGGCTGTGATATGAATTCAAGAAAAGAAATGGTGGATAATGGATCACAGAAGGTGCAAATGGAGAAATGTTCTAGTCATGATGGTTTTTCTGTTGAGAATGGAGAAATGTTTATTGAGAAGATGAAGTTTGGGTCTGTTAGTGATGAAATGCTTATTAACAATGAAGGATCTCATGATATGGAATTGCCCAATGTAAGTACTGGAAATCCTAACACTATTCATAAGTCATATGCAAATATTGCTGCTAGTGTTGAAAGTATAATTGATAACAAGCGTATGAGTATCCCTACTGATTATGATGAATTGGGTAATGAGTATGTGATATTTGATGAAGAACTAATAAATGATGGATGTAAAAGATGGCTATTGACTCTGTGTGGTTTTTTTGTGGGATTTAGGATGATAATTAGTGAGTTAAGGTATAATTTGAGAAGGATGTGGAGCAGGTATGGGTTAAAAGATGTTATTGAAAATGATAGTGGTATGTTCTTCTTTAAGTTTCACCATGAGGAAGGATTGAATCATGTGCTTGATAATGGGCCTTGGATGGTTAATAACAAACCATTAGTTGTGCAAAAATGGGATGTTAACATGAATATTGAAAGAACTGAACCTGATACATTGCCATTATGGGTAAAATTGTGCAATCCTCCTTTGGAAGCCTTGACTATTAAGGGAATCAGTGCTCTTGCTAGTAGAATTGGGAAACCCTTGATCATGGATGCTGGAACTGCTAGTATGTGTAAGAAGGATGTAGGAAGAATTGGATATGCTAGAGTCCTTGTTGAAGTATCTGCAAAGAAATGTCTCCCTGAGAAGATTGACATTGTTTATCAGAATGCTGCAAAGGAAAAAACAGGATAGAAAATTGTTAAAGTGGTGTATGACTGGGCTCCAAATATGTGTTCTGAATGTGGTGTGTTTGGACATACTAAAAAGATGTGTCATAAAAGTGCTAAAGATAGGCATAATGAACCCACTAGAGCAGCAAAAAATGTAAATGAGGATAAAGTGCAAAATGATGGTTTCACTGAGGTTGTAAATAAGAAGAAATGAAATAAGAGTAAACCAGTAGGAGGTAATAGTAAACCTAACAATGGAGAGCTGAAAAGAACAAATACTGTTTACCAACCTAAACCACAACAATCTTATAAAAATAATGAGAAAAAGACTGATAGTCCTGTGACAAAGGCTGGAACTGAAAGTACCCCTAAAAGAGATGATAAAAAAGAGAAAACCAAAAGTCCTGTTTCAAAGAAAGCTGATAGGAATGAGAATAAGTACTCTATTCTTGGTAGTTTTGAAGAAGAAAAAGAGTTAGAAATAGAAGGCATGGTTAATAGAGAGAAGGTTGATGTGTTTATCAACATGAAGAAACACCCAACTTTGGAAGAATGTGAAGACTGGAATCAGGATAATTGACAAGGTGGGCAATGATGATACTTTTATGGAAATAGAAGATGTCTTTAGCATGAATGATGGTATGGCTCAGGAGATGAATGAAGGGGATGTTCAAGGAAAAGATGGAAATGTCCTCTAGGACTGCTAATGGAGGACCAAATCTTCTCTTTTCTATGGATTTCAAAGCAGGTATATGGAATATTAGGGGTATGTCTTCATCCATTAAACAGGATGAAGTTAGTAATTTTATTGTAAAAGAGAAACTACATGTCTGTGCAATTCTAGAAACACACCTTAAAAGTAGTATGCTGGATAAGGTTTGTTCTAAAGTGCTTGGACAGTGGGATTGGCTTACTAATATGAAGCATAGTGATAAAGGGTGTAGAATCATTATGGGGTGGAATAGTGCACATATCAATTTGATTTGTGTATGTATGTCCAAACAATCCATATTGTGTATGGTCAAGAATACTGATGACAAACTTATCAGTTTCATGACTTTTGTTTATGCTTCAAATGATGGAATGGAAAGAAGAGACCTATGGAGAGATCTGAATAGGCATAAAGTCATTGTAAATGGCCATCCTTGGGCTATGTGTGGAGATTTCAATGTTACTCTTAACCTAAATGAACATTCTGCTGGTAACTCCTTTTTTTCTACTGACATGATGGAGTTCAAAGATTGTGTGAATCAAATAGAAGCTGAGGATTTGACAAGTGCATGGCTCTATTTTACTTGGACAAAAAATCTTCAAAAAGTTAAAATGGGTGACTATTCTGGGATCTTAAAGAAGCTGGATAGAGTCTTAGTTAATGAAGATTTTATCAGTCAGTATTCTCAAGGCCATGTTGTGTTCTTGCCTTATTTGATTTCTGATCATAGCCCAACATTCCTAATCATTCCTAATGGAGTGAAAAGAAAAAAGAAATCATTTAAATTTGCAAACTATATCACTGAGAAGGAAGAATTTTGTAAGATTGTGGAAGATGGATGGAATACTAATGTTGAAGGCCTGTGCATGTACAATCTTGTGAAGAAACTCAAGCTTCTTAAGCATCCTCTAAACAATCTAAATTGGAAAAATGGTAATCTAATTGAAAAAGTTCAAAAGCTCAAAGAAGAGTTGGAAAATATTCAAATTGCCATTGATGCTGATCCCCACAACAAAAGTCTTAGAGAAAGTGGAAGTACTATTCTTGAGAAGTACATAGAGGCTGTTAATGATGAGGAGAAGCTTCTTTTTCAAAAGTGTAAAATAAAGTGGCTTAGTTATGGAGACAAAAATAATACTTTTTTCCATAAGATGCTAAAAGGTAGATATCAGAGGAACAGGATTCAAGTTATTCATGATATCAATGGGCAGAGGTTTGAAGGAGATCAAGTGGCTCAGCAATTTGTTAATCATTTCAAGAATTTTCTGGGAGTAAACATTCCTGTCACTCCTATTGTTGATAGTGATTCCATTTTTACTAAGAAGATTACTGAAAGAGAGGCAAACTACATGGTTAGACCTGTAACTGATAAGGAGATAAAGGATGCTATGTTCAGTATTGATGACAATAAAGCCCCAGGGCCTGATGGTTTTTCTGCTAAGTTCTTCAAAAAAGCCTGGCATATTGTTGGTACTGATGTTTGCAATGCAGTAAAGGAATTTTTCTCATCTGGTAAGCTTCTGGGGGAACTTAATGCTACAATAATATCCTTAATCCCAAAAATCAACACTCCTTTGGTGACTACTGATTTTAGGCCCATTGCTTGTTGCAATGTGGTCTATAAATGTATAAGTAAGGTGTTAACTGAAAGGATTAAGGGATGTTTGGATAAACTGATAAACAAAAATCAGAGTGCTTTCATACCTGGAAGACTAATACAGGACAACATCCTATTGGCTCAAGACTTAATGCATGGGTATAATAGAATTGGTGGGCCTAAAAGAGTTGCTTTCAAAATAGACATTCAAAAAGCTTATGATACTGTCAACTGGGATTTTATGGAGAATCTATTGCATTATTATGGTTTTCATGAACAGATGAGAAAGTGGATTATGTTGTGCATAACGACAGTGAAATTTTCAATCAACATCAATGGGGAGAGTTGTGGTTTCTTTAATGGAGGTAGGGGTTTAAGACAAGGAGACCCCATGTCTCCTTATCTGTTTACCATGGTAATGGAGTATTTCACTTTGGTAATGGAGAAGAATGTTAGAAACTCCCCTGAGTTTAATTACCATTTTGGATGCAAGCAATTGAAGATCACCCACATTTGTTTTGCAGATGACTTACTAGTGTTCTTTCATGGAGATACTAACTCTGTGAGTCTCATTAAAAACTCAATTGATGAATTTGGATCTTGTTCTGGATTACTTCCTAATTTCAACAAAAGTACAGTGTTTTTTGGTAGCATTAGTGAAGAAGATCAGCAAGAACTCCTTAATATTCTTCCTTTTGGTAAAGGAAAACTTCCAATGAAATATTTGGGAGTTCCTCTCATTTCTAAGAGACTGGGAGTCAATGATTGCAAGAATTTAATTGATAAAGTGAAGACAAAGATCAATCATTGGAGGAATAAATTCTTAACCTATGCTGGAAAGCTTCAACTAATAGCTTATGTTCTTGAATCAATACAATCCTATTGGTGTTGTGTGTTTCTCCTTCCAAAGACTGTGGTAAATGATATCAACAGAATTATGAAGAACTTCTTGTGGAGTCAAAGTGATGAGTCTAAAGGAAAGGCAAAAGTGGCTTGGAAAGCTATCTGTAAGCCTAAAAGAGAGGGTGGCCTGGGTTTGAAAGATCTTATGATATGGAATCAAGCATTACTTGTCAAACACTTATGGAATATTGCAAATAAGAAAGACACTCTTTGGGTCAAATGGGTCAATACAGTGAAACTTAAGGGAGGCAGTTTATGGGTAATTCAAAAAGAAGAATGTGATAGTTGGGGGTGGAAAAACCTTCTAACAATCAGAGACCTTATCAAAAATCATATTTGTTATAAAATTGGTGATGGAAAGAGCACCTATATGTGGTATGATAATTGGAGTGGTAAGGGATCATTGATCAATATCGTTACCTATAGGGATCTGTACAATGCAAGATTGGATAAAGATTGTTATGTGGCAGATATGATCTGTGATAATGGTTGGAAAAATGCTAGTGAATGGACTGATAACCTGTCATTTCTCTCTAGTACAGAAGTTCCTGTGATTGACAGAGGAAAAAGAGATACAGTGGTATGGATTGCTAACAATGGTAGTCCTAGTAAGTTCAATATGAGGAATGTATATGATGATTTGAGGGTTCAGAATGAGGAAGTGAATTGGGGTAAACTTGTTTGGTTTTCTCAGTGTATACCCAAACACTCTTTTATATTGTGGATGGCAGTACAGTAGAGACTTTTAACCCATGATAGAATAAGGAGGTGGGGAAATTATGACATGATGATGTGTGGTCTCTGCATGAGGGATGAGGAATCACATGACCATTTTTTTCTCAACTGTGAGTACTCTAAAGCTGTTTGGACTAAACTGCAGAATTTAATGAAATATTCTGTTTATGACCAAAGATGGGATGGGATTGTTAGTTCTCTTGCTGAGAAACCTTGCATCAACAATATCTGGAGTGTCATAAGAAGACTTTGTTTAGGAGCAGCAGTCTACTTGGTATGTGTTTAATTACACATACTTTTTACCTTTAAAATCGACCCTAAACGACCAAAAATGCACATAAAATGCCATAAATATGCTTGTTTTTGTGTTTGTGTTGTGCAGGTACCGGATATTCACTAAAAGACAAAAAACTAAGCCAAACCAGATAAAACCGAGCACGGAATTAGAAAGAGCGCGAAAAAACCGAGGCCAAAGATACAAAAGGGGTGAAAATGGAGCTAAAACGAATATTTTCGGATCGACTCGACAACGTTTGTACATTTAATGAAGTCAAAACGAAGTCAAAGTCAACTCCGGGATACGACGTTAGAAAGGGCATCGAAAACTGAACCCGAAAACCTAAATTGCTAAAAGTAGGCCCACCTGTACCCACCTAGTGGGCCCAGGTCAACCCACTTTATTTAAATTAAACCCATAAAGCCCAAATTGTTAAAACAGCCTAAATTCTCTTTTTTGTATCAAACCTGGCCCAACACCATTTCATTTAAATGAACCTGTGGCCCATAACCACTTAACAAACCCATTTACCCATTTAACGGGCGTTAAAGCCCCAAACCTTTACCCTTTACATTGTTAGTCCTTTAGGAACTAACGGTGCAATTAAAACCCAACCTCAAGGGCCAACTATGCTTACCACATGGACCATACCTGCAATATACATATACGAGATGAGGGGCTAGTTGTGCCATCTCCCCAAACTCTCAAACATATTGTATATCTTCTTCTTTTTCCCGCCAAAGCCCTGAACCCCACACTATTCCCCCATCCCTTTCACTCCCTCTGCAACTACATGCCAAATCTCTTCACCCCATGACAAAAACCCTTACCCCACCTCACAAAACCACAAAGACACTGTGGCAATCCCTAACCATCCTATTGGCCGAATTCAAGCAAGGGTCAAGATCAATCTACTTGGGCAACAAGTCAAATTGAAGGGCTGAGATGATGTTTGTTTTCCTCTCACATAACAAACACAAGAAGCACAATGTAGAGAAGCTTTGCTGCCTATATATTGAAGATGAGGACAGAAGACAGAGGAGAGTAGTAAGTAGGAGTAGGATAGAGTACTTTAATTTTAATGTTTTTTTATGTAATTGAATTCTGTCATTTTAAGTTTTGAGTCTTGTAACCTTTCTACTGTTTTAATGAGAATTTGAATTTATTGCAAAAATTTGTCTTCAAAATTATCTAAAAATCACTCTTGTGTTCTAGCTTATTTAAGTTCGTAAAATTTGTTGAAACATGTTTGTTAATGCTATTAGTGCTTAACTATTATCTGGTATTCAAAAAGTTGTGGCTAAAAACAGTTTTTATAGTTTAAAATATGCTTCAAAACCTTTTAAAGGGGTGTTTGGGTCAAAGCTGAAAATGGGTCAAACCAAGTATGGAATTCATATGGGTTGTTGAGCCATCTTTGAACACCCTCATTTAAGGTTTTTAATCAGTTTTAATAGAGTCTCAAGTTAAATTTTAGATTTCAAAGGTTCATTAACAAAATGTGTTAATCTGTTTTGTCAAGCTGCATATTTTTGCTACTTGTTAAAAGTTGTTTTAAGGATATATTAGTACTTCATTTTGCGCCTTAGGAAATAGTCTAAGTTATGTTTTAATATGTGTTTACCTTGGTTGTCTTTTAACTGCAAAATCTGTCACCTTTTTCTTGTTGCATATCAGCAGACAAAAAAGTCCAAATACCCTTTTTTTGATCTTAGGTTTAAATGATTAAAAGTTGGTTATAGGATCTGGTTTTTGCTTGCATAGACAGTTAGTAGTCCTTAGCATAATGTCATTGACTAGTACTAGGTTAATTTCTACGGTGTTGGTATGTTGAATGATTAGCTGCCGATCGACCATGTTTAACAAAACAAAACATTATCCGTGGATCATAGTACTATCTTCAACCTTTTGTTAACCTTAGATTAATGATGTCATATGTTGGGATTTAATGAAAATAGTAAACCAGTTACTACGAGTACGCAGTGGATGGATCTAGTTTTAGCATATAGATTAACACATAATATGGGGAAGAAAACTTACCTCTTGATCTTGATCTTGAATCAAGGTAGTGGTTAAATTACCACATCTACGGTTGCTCATACAATCACGTCAAACGAACACGTCAAGTTAGTTAGCCTTGACTTCATAATCTAAACACCTTTGTGTTTATAACTGATTACCAAATGCACCCTTGTGAGCTTGAACCAAAACAAACCAAGTAAACCCTAATTAGGGTTTGTACCCAAAAACCCTAATTGACCGAAATTCGGTTAGGGTTTTATTACCAAAACCGAAAACCCTAGAATGGGTTTTGTGTATCGTCGAGCTAGGAGAACACCAAATAAACACCGTGTGTAAAACTAGAATCGTCGAGCTAGGAGGATAAGTAAAACTGAAAACCCTAAAAGGGTTTTGGGTCGATTTGGTTGGGAGAGAAAAAACGAAACCCTAAAAGGGTTTGGGTTCGGTCGAACTAGAGGAGAGGGGAGCACCGAAAATTATGTAGGTGTTTTAGGGATTGAATGAATGAATAATGAGGTATAGAGTGTGTGTTTATATAGGCACATAAATCCTAATTCTTGTCCAACAAGAAAACCTCTTTCCTTTCCTTTCCCCCCTCCTAAAACCGAACAAACACCCCCTCTAGAACCTTCTTATGGTTCGGCCAAACAATGGGCTCCCAAAGGTTCAAGTTTTGTCTAGTTTAGTCCCTTGGTTTTATTACGTGAAGTATTAAATGCATTCTTCGTGTATTAATGTGTGTGCCCCTAATAGGCTCATGTATTTCTAACGTATTAAACGTGGAACCAACTACCATATTCCAACAGCTCCCACTTAGGAGTTGGAGTAGCAGTCTGCATTTATACTGACAATGGAAACGTCTAGCAACACTCGCATTTCCTTTAAATTAGAAATACTTGAGATAAAGTTTCAAGAACAATTTCACCTTTAATGGTTATGTATTTCTTGCTTTATTATCATCCCTTTGTTACATATACTGTTCAACCATGGATATGGATCCTTACTCATTCCATATAGTTTAACATTATGTTTCTCGTTATAGAAATAATTCAGATATACCAAATGTAATCAAGAATCATCTTAGATACCCTTTGGGTACAACCATACAATTATCTGATTAAATCTGGAGACGGCCCATGGTATCTTTCTACACATATCAAGTGAAGGAACAAATTCTTTGTTGACTACAAGTGTTGTAGATGCTGCTTCACATCACTTTCAAGAATAGCCTTTACAACTACCTTATTCAGGATAACGTTTGACTTATAATTAAAAAGTGATATCCACACATACAGAACTTGTTTGTATCTCAAGTCTAAGGATGACTTAATAAACCATTTTTGATATCTTACTCATGATCTATCCACAATACTCACGCTTACTATAATAGCAATTAACGGTTCATGATAAATAGGGACTTCACGGCAATAAGGTAACTTAGGCATTAATAATCAGGCAATAAATCTGGATAGCATACACTTTGAAAACACTTGTGTCCAATAGTAAAACAAGCAATGTAATTCACCCCGTAAAGTTTGTAAAACAATCAAGTAGTAAAAAGGGGGCTATGAACTCACCTTCAGTGAGTTTATCCGATAATATATATCAACTGCGGGAAAATGCTTCACGATTATTCCCGGATGCAACCTAATCCAATATAGGTCGTATAAGTATCATGTACTTCGATTAACTCATATCATATATATTCCTATATAGCTCATCATACTATCGTTCGGGCTATCATAATTAAGAGGTCATGTAGTGACGTATAAGGAGCTAGGACACTTTAAATCGTAAATCCAACAACTCGTCGATACGCCACCCCGAAGAGGCCTCATTATGAAACTCCCTAGTAATATAGTACTTTGATTAACTAATACCACATATAATTCTATATAGCTACATCACCATCTAATCGTTTTAGTGAAATCATATTTATAAAGTAAAAACGTTTATAAGTATACTTTAGTAAAACTGGCGTAACTTTCTCGTTTTAAGTCCGTTTTTTTCGTTTCTTACGTCCACGCCTTCGTATTAAGACGAGTTATCAAAATATAACATTTTCAAAATTTGAGTTTTCTAATGAATAGTTATTTTTCTGTTCATAACAGTTATATATTTATTTTTATAGATTTAGTTATCATAAATCTCGTAAATGTCGTAACTTATTCGTTTTAACTCCGTTTTTAGCGATTCTTTCGAGCACGTCTTCGTATTTAAAAGTTTTATCGATTTATTGATGTTTTAAAAGTATAAGTTTCTGTGGTGAATAGTAACTTTTATAAAAGTATATATTTAACGTAAACTTAAAACCGTCGTATCTTTTTCGTTATAAATCGGTTTTTCGAGTTCTTTACATGCCTACGATCCTTGTGAGATGTAGTATTTTTATAAAACATAAAATCCATGCTTAAAATTTCGGATCAAAACAGCCCCTATATATCTTTTTGAGTTTATTTATATAACTTTGTTTTTATAAACTTCTTAACTACTTAAATTACCACAAGGCCTTTATAACTCTCAATATACTATGCCTTATATATTATAAAGTTTATTTGTCCATATTTTGTCCAAGATCGTCAAGATCAACAAGTCCACTTATCACATGAAATCATAAGCTTTCTTAAGTACACTTTTAACCATAAACTTATACCAACTTTTTATACTTAACCCATGAGTGTACAAGACTTATATTCCTTTTATAACATCATAATAACATCCATATAACATGTGTATAAGTTCATAAAATCATGTTTACAAGAAAAATCCATTTTTACAAGTTAAACATATCCTAATGGTGATTTAACTATATAGAACTCATATATGCATAAAATGATAAATGTAAAGACATAAAGGGTTTTAGATAACCTTATGGTGATGTAATATGATAACCAACACAATCCAAACCCTTGTTTAGATTATAAACCAAAGCTTGCAAGATCTTGAAACCCTAAACCCTAATCTTCCATTTTTCTTGTTTAACACTTGTAAAGGTTTAACCAAACCTTCAAACCATCTTAGTAGGTCTTAGATATGTTGTGTGTATGCTTGTATAAGTGGTAGAAAAATTTGTATGGGTTAGTATAGGGGGAGGGTTTGAGCCGTGGCTATGTAGAGTGAAAGAGAGAGTGTTTTGTAAATTTTTCACCAAGGAAATGAAGAGTGTGTGTTTATTTCTCTAGTTGCTAGCTTATATACTCTAAGGACTTAGTTAAGATCATGTCTAGGTTCATGAAAGACACCATGAGGGTTTCAAGGAAAGTCTTGGTCAAGGTATGGGCTTTGCTTGCAAAAGTCATAAGGTTTAATTGAAATGTGTTGTACAATGTCAAGTTGTAAGATTTTTAGATATTTTTCTTGTATAAACCCACCTATATCCGGCCATATACATGTATATATGATGATATTTTTCAAATTTTAGGTATTGGGTATAATTGTGGGTATTTGTTGAAGCGTAGAAAAGTTTTGGTGCTTCCGGGTATGCCTAAATGTATTTAATTGCGAAACGTAAACGTTTTACGCAACCAATAAAAATAAAATATAAAAAGTTGATTATTACTTTCGTAAAAATAATATATTGCTTGCTTGACGAAAACTTTAATTCGTTTGGTGTCCGTTTACGTTAATTGTTGATTTTTAGTTTACGCGATTTTACTATATAATAAGAATTAAAAGTAAACGCGTACGAAAAAAAATAATTAGTAAAATAGATGACGTCGTAAATGACCTGAAAATACGGAATGTTACAGATGGCTTTGAGCGTAAACTTTAATTTGTTTGGTACCCGTTTACGTTGATTGTTGATTTTTAGTTTACGCGATTTAACGTATCGATTAAAATTAAAAGCAAACGCGTACGAGAAAAAAAATAAATAGTGAATTAATAACGTCGTACATTGGTCTAAAATACAGATTGTTACAGTCCTTCCCCATTAAATGAGCCTTGTCCTCAAGGCTCAAGTTGCGACATTTGACGAAGATACGGGTTCGGAGAAAAGATGTGGATATTTCTTCCGGAATTGGTCTTCATGTTCCCAGGTATACTCTGCTCCTTGCCGAGAGTTCCAACGAACCTTGACAATTTGGGATACAGCTTGGCTTCAACCTTTTGACTTCTGATTTCTATGTTTTCCTCGATAAAATGAAGCTTGTCGTCAATATAGAGTCCATCCAACAGAACGACTAATGGTTCGTCGATATGGCACTTCTTCAAGTTGGATACGTGAAACGTATGATGAACCCTGATCAACTCTTGAGGCAGCTCAAGCCTGTAAGCAATGGTTCCAACCTATCTGGGGTTTAGCTTCCCCCGTTTGCCAAAGCGTACTACTCCTTTCCAAGGCGAAACCTTAAGCATAACTCGGTTGCCAACTTAAAATTTTAAAGGCTTACGCCTCACATCGGCGTAACTCTTTTTGGTGAGCAAGTTTGATAGTGAATTGTCCTAGGGCGGCTAGTGATGTGTCTCGGCTTCTTGGCTAGATATGTAAAAGATATAGTTACTTTATATAAAATGGAGTAAAGGTCTGCTTAGTTGTTATGGTTACTAATTCGATTTCCTAAAGTAAACGTGTTTCATGAATACGCACCCAAAAATAGAAAATTGTTTCTTGACAAGAAGTTTTAAGGTGACTACTCTCAGCATGGGCATGGTCCTTCCTGAATTATACATAGTTGATCAGGCCATGTATAATTGAGGACTAACAATGCAATGCTCATTTTTGTCAAAACAGTGTTACAATCTGGCTTGCATAATAGAGGATTAAAGTAAAGTTGACAAAATTTTACGATACATTAGTTGATAGATAATTTGAAATCATTCGGTACAACAGAAATTTAAGCGAAAATACAACGAGAATTCCTAAAGGGATAAAGTCTAAGCATTGATATCATCCTCCATGTTGTTAAGGTTTTGATTGGTTTCTCCTCTTACTAAGGCATGCACCATTCCACGTGCTTCAGTACCTCCAACTTGGTTTCCTTAGTTTCAGTTCTTTAACTCCGGGCAATCACTCATGTAGTGCCCTTGATTCCCACAACCAAAGCATGTCACATTCTATAGCGAATTGCCTCCCGTTACAGGAATCCTAGTTCGACACTCCCCTTCCTGGTGACCAAGCTTGTGACATTTACCACACCTAGGAGGACACGGACCTGGCTGATGATATGCCTTGCACCTATTGCACCATGGTAAGTTCCCAGCGTAGCCTCTACCGTTAGCTGGGGCTGCAACATAAACCTTAGCAGCTTCTTGTCTTTATTTTTTCTGCTGGTGATGGTTGTTCCCTTCCTGGTCTTCCCACTTCCTTTTATTGCTCTCACCGATCCTTAATGCCTTAGCCTGAACCCCTTGTTCAATCAGTTCTCGAGCCATGTTGATTGCATCATGCAAAGTCGCAGGCTTTGAAGAAGAAACATTTCCTTTGATTCCCTCAGGAAATCCTCGAACGTACTTTTCAATCTTTTTCTTTTCAGTTGACACCAACTCAAGACACATCAAAACCAGTTCGTGGAAGCGATTGTTGTAAACCCTAGCTTGCAAGATCTTGAAACCCTAAACCCTAATCTTCCATTCTTTGCTTCAATACTTGTAAATGGTTAACCAAGGCTTCAAAACATCTTAGTAGGTCTTAGATATGTTGTAAGATCACTTGTATACTTGATAAATAAATTTTGTATGGATTTGTTAGGGGTGTTTGTTCAAGCCGTGGGTAAGGGAGGAGAGACAAGAGACATTTTGTGAACTTTTCACCTAAGAAATGAAGTGTGTGTGTTATCTCTTAGTCTTGCACTCTTATATACTATAAGAACTTAGTTGAAATCAAGACTAGGTGCATTCTTAGAAGACCAAGACTTTGGTTGGACACAAAGAGGGAATTAAGGAAAAAGTGGTCAAAATTACTAGTCATGAACTAGCCTAATGAGTTCTAGGTTGTGTACAAGTATTAGTTGGTTCAATTGTGTGCTCTATGTCCCCTAGAGAGCACATAAGCCACGAAATTTTGGGGGAGGGATGAGCTAGAAATATCTTTTATCTTTTATTGCTAAATACTTGCATTATTTGAAGCTTAAAGTGATATATATTAAGTGTAGATGTATAACTTGTAAAGTGTAGGTTCTAACTTGTTTATTTTATGTACCATATGACCAAATATGTTAACATGGGTGAAGTTTAATAAAACTTTGAGTATTGGGTATAATAATGGGTATTTGTTGAAGCGTAGAAAAGTTTTGGTGGTTCCGGGAATACCTAAACTTAATTTATCGTGAAACGTAAACGTTTTACGTAACCGATAAAAATAAAACAAAATAAGTTAATTATACTTTTTTTTTTTTTTTATTTTTTTTTTTAGGTAATAATAATAGTAATATGCTGACGTAAACGTTAGTTGTTTGGTACCCGTTTTACGTTGATTGATGAATTTTAGTTTATCGCGATTTAACGTCATCGATTAAAAATTAAAGAGCAACGCGTACGAAAAAAAATACATAGTGAATTAATAACTCGTACATAGGTCTAAAATACAGTTTTAAACCAGACCCTCGAGTACCTCTAATTCTCGGAAGGTGTTTTCTTAAGACCAGTCGTGCTTTGATAGACGTGTACGAAGGTGAATTAACCCTTCGAGTAGGAAATGAGGCCATTACTTATAACCTTGATCAAACTTCGAGATACTCGGTTAATTATAATGATATGACGGCGAATCGAATCGACGTTGTTGAATTAGCTTATGAAGAGTATTCTCAAGAAGTTCTAGGATTCTCATACGTGCTCGCAAGTGGAAATCCTACTCCCTATTATGATCCGATAGTTTCAAATTCTTCTCCAACTTTCACTCCTTTCAGGGATAGTGATTTTCTACTTCTAGAAGAAGCTGATGCTTTTCTGCTCTAGCCGAACAGCCCAACGTCACCGGAATTGATGATCTAATTAGGACCCAAGAAGGGGATATTCTTTCTTATTCTCGAAGCACTCCTTAACAGTGATCCTTCACCACCTCCGAACCAAGGAAATTATTTGCCAGAAATCAGAAAGGAACTTAAACTGTGTGAAGCCAAAACTGCCAAATCTTCATGATGAACCTCCTAAGTTAAACTTAAAGGACATACCGCCCTCATCTCGAATATGCATTTTTATAAGACAACAACAAGTTGCCGTCAAATTGCCAAAGATTTGAGTGTCCGATGAAAAGACGCTCTCGATAAAAGGTTCTAAAGTCCCGAAAGCGAAATGGAAACCTTTCCGACACAAGGGTATTAACCCTGAATTTTTTCTCATAAAATTCTATCAGACGACTATGAACCAGCATCCAACATCAGAGAAGGTTAATCCAAAGATCCATGATGTCCATTGAGAAAGAGGATGAAAAACTTCTTGAACGCTGGATTGATCTACCCAATCTCGAAGTCCCCCTTGGGTGAGTCCAGTTCACTGTGTGCCAAAGAAGGGAGGGATGACCGTAGTGACCAATGATGAGAATGAGTTAGTTTCGACTAGACTTGTAACAGGATGGAGAGTGTGTATTGATTATCGCGAAGTTGAAACGAAGCCACCCGAAAAGACCACTTCCCTTTGCCGTTTATGGATCAAATGCTTGAGAGACTCGCAGGAAATGAATACTATTGTTTCCTTGATGGTTTCTCGGGTTATTTTCAAATACCAATCGATCCGAAAGATCAGGAAAAGACCACATTCACCTGCCCATACGGAACGTTTGCTTATCGCCGCATGCCTTTTGGCTTATGCAATGCACCAGGCACGTTCCAGAGGTGTATGATGGCTATTTTCCATGAAATATGATTGAAAAGACAATGGAAGTTTTCATGGATGACTTTTAGTTTTCGAAATTCTTTGCTACGCCCTTTCCAATTTAGAAAAGATGCTTAAACGGTGTGAAGACACTAATTTGGCTCTAAATTGGGAAAAAAGCCATTTTATGGTGAAAGAAGGCATCGTACTTGGACACAAAATTTCAAAGAAAGGAATAGAAGTCGACAAAGCCAAAATAGACGTCATTGCTAAATTACCTCACCCAACTACCGTCAAGGGTATTAGGAGTTTTTCTGACAAGCATGGTTTTTTACAATAGATTTGATCAAGGACTTTTCAAAGATTTCTCGACCCATGACTCATCTCCTTGAGAAAAACACTCCTTTTATTTTTTCAGAGGAATGCATTCAAGCTTTTCAGACCTTAAAAAAGAAATTAACCGAAGCTCCAATTCTGATTGCTCCTGACTGGGACCAGCCCTTTGAGCTTATGTGCGATGCAAGCGACTATGCCATAGGTGCGGTTTTATTTTAATTTTTTGTATCTGGGCAACAATTGAGAAACAATTTAAGGCCTATACATTACGCAATCAAAACAATGACGAGGCTGGAATCAAACAACACCACAACAAAAAGGAAATGTTGGCTGTGGTGTACGCTTCCGAAAAATTCCGGTCTCATACCCTCATCATGAATAAAAGCATAAAGTGTATAGGACCATGCCCGCCCTAAAAGGGTAACCTTGTGGCCAAAAAGATGCCAAAGCAAGATTGCTAAGGTGGGTTCTCCTTCTTCAGGAATTCGATTACAAAAAGGGGTACTTTAGAGATCGCTTAACGATAAAAATCATATTTGATTTTTGCACTACACGAAATAAAATCGCACGACTATATTACTCTGTGAACCCATTCATGCTACAACAAATAAAATATAAATGTACCAATATATACACCTTTACCAACAAATAATACGACTTGACCTTTCGTTTCAAAAACTCAAATGTGCAAATTCTATCTAAAAGTCAATCAGTGAGATATTCCAAATAGAAAATGAGCTAGCATCAATCTTTGTCCTTTGAATTCAATGTCCTACATCTATTTGAGATGTTCCATGCTATGACTTGTTCCAGTTTCATTTCAATTCACAAATAGTAGCTATTCATCCATAGCACTATAGAAAAGGTGATCATCACGAATAGTAACATACAATGACAGTGTATATGAATTATATCATTCATATGCATGATTCCAGAGAGATAGTAGTCACCTCATAGTATAAATAGACATCATGCACGAGCTATTTCCATCACCCTAAAATTTAAAAACAAAGATTTCACAAGTCAGTAGGAGTAAGCTTTCAAGAACTATAAACGTCGGGTTCGGGGTAGTATTAACTAAGGGATTGTGTTCAAGTCACTCATCGTCGCCTCAACACATTTAGCAATCTTGGACTTTCGTAGTTCCCTTTCTTTTTTTTGTTCTCTAAGTATTTATCATGCTATATCGACCTCCTTTGTGGCCTAGCAAACGACCAACAACCCAATACACGTTTAACCTGGGCTAACTAAACAAGAACCTTGGATTAACATGACATGCTCACAACCTAGGAACCAGGCATGATCCGTATACACGCACGCATGTAAAGACTATGGTTGTGTTGTACACAAAATAAACGAAATCTAGTAACCCTAATAAACAACACGTCATATATAATAAAATTTGCAAACAAGCTATCCCGCGTAAAAACAAATAAACGAAAACAAAACCAAAAAAATTATAACAACTTCAAAACCTGTACGAAAAGGAGACGCATAAAAATACTAGGGTTTTTGGAACAAGGCCTCGTCGCCACTGTATTTCGCGACCAAGCTGCTGTCCATTGTTGTTTCGTACCTAGACTAGCTGCCACCATTGTTTCATGACCAACCAACTGCTATTGTGGTCTCATACCCATGCTACTGCTACCATGGTTTCGTGCCCAACCACTGTTGTTGTGGCTTCGGACTCGCTGAGGTCTGATAACCATGGTTGAACCCATGAGCTATCGGTACAAGGGCTGCTACTGTCATGACCTTTTAGTTGCGAAGCAAACACCACCTCGCTATTAGATTCGACCCTTTTATTCACCTTATGACCAAACCTGGGATCGGAGATCATGCGGGTTTCATGGAAAATAGCTATACATACATACGTTACAATGAGAAGAGAACCAAAATGAAAACATGCAAATAGGTAGAAGATTAATATATATACACATGGGTCTTGCTGTGGAAGAATAGGAACGGAAAACAGTGAGTTTAACAACTCACTGTTGTGCGTCAGGGTGCAGCCAAAAAGAAAGCAAAGAAAATGGTAGGACATGCCTTGTTTTATATGCACGTGATGGATTTTTCTTTTTGATACAAATGAATGCATTTTTCTTGAAAAGTTAGACAAGTGACATAAAGAAACATCTATACTATTTTCATGATAAAGACTTGACGTAGAAATATGTTGCATATATAATTCTCGGAACTCTCGTTCAGCTACAAGTAAGTTGACAACATGATCACGAGTATATTATATAACGCACAATAGTTTATTTTAACAAGTATATTTATTTTAACGAGCATAAGCTAGAAACGATAATTTACGATACTTTAAAATTTTTAACAATGGAAACGAAAAATTTACTTTAAAGCGGTTTATATAAATCTTGACACTAAAAGTATTCAAAAGTTTATTTGGGTTTAAAATATAAATGTTATAGAATGAGAAGCGTAGGAAATAAAGCGCGATAAATGCCATTCTAAAGGATTTATGGAAACTAAAGGGGTTAGTGTCGTAACTTACTAAGTGTAGAGAAATTAGAACTGGTTATTTTAGACTCAGAGTATAAATAAATTATTTTATGAATCATTTAACCAAAGAGAACGACCCGAGAAATATAAGAATTGACGAGGTTACGAAGTTACTAAAACGACCATAGTATAGACAAGACCCCAATGGTAGCTAAAAAAATAAGTTACTACGTATAATCTTAGTGCATCGACTTATAGTTGAGAAGTCGTGAATCGTCCCTAGAGCCAACGGGTTTTAAACAACTTCTTAAAAACATAAAACGATAACTCATAAACGACAAGTGTCCTTGACGACCCATTTGCATAAACCACCTGATACACCCAATATTTTTAGAATGTAAACTCAGACTTTGTCCTAATTACTTAGGTGTTTGACTGAGTCACTTTTGACGCGCGTTGAACCATTATCAATTCCAGGCGACTAACCGACAAGGTGAGTTTTCATAGCCCCTACTTTACTGTTTTAAATCATCTTTTGGGGTGAGAACATTGCTTATTTTAACAGTTGAACACAAGTACATTTACTGATTTACTATTGGGTCTAAGTCCCTACTCAACCCAACCTGCTATATTGCCCAATTTATCATGAACCGTTAATTCTTGTAAGCGCGAATGTTATGGATAGATCTATCGGGATTGACATCCCTGTTTGTCTTGGACTGACATTAGTCAAGCAAACACAGTTTCATTTGAGTCAGTTACGGATGTCGCGGGTTGGACATCTGCATGGGCTTATCTATGATGGTACTTGTTAACGCTTCGGTGTCATGAGCTTAGACAATAGTAAATACTTTTCATTGTGATATATAGGATTACTATATTTCATGCTATGGTTATAAATCTTGTGGTTCATCACTATTATCAAACAACAAACCTATGAACTCACCAACTTTTTGTTGACACTTTAACAATGTTTTTCTCAAGTGATCTATATTACAGAATATATGGAGTCTGCATTGGTATATTGGCATGTAGAGGTCTATCTCTCGTATCAAGTCCTCTTCACGCCATGAAGTCACAAACCCCAAATCTAGTCTTCCGCTGCAGTGAATTTGGGGGTGTGACAGGGTGATCAATTAAATTTAACGTACAACCCCTAATAATAGTGTCGGATCCTGCAATCCTTCCGTCGGCTAACTAAACAGTGTAACTAACATCTAACGCAGTAGGAGTGATATCAATTAAGGCACTAAACGTAATCGACACAAAGCTTCTATCAATGCCAGAGTCAAATAAGATATATGCATAACGATTATTGAGGAGAAACATACCTGTAATAATGTTGGAGTCTGGGTTGCCGTCACCTCCTCCTAATGCATAAGCTCTCCCACGAGCATCATTGTTAGCAGCCTTGTTCCCACGATTCTAATTCTTCAGCTTAGGACAATCACTCTTGTAGTGTCCTTGTCCCCCCACATCCAAAGCAAGTCATACCCCTCTGATTTTCCATGGGGGCTCTTAGAGTTTGAGCAACACCCGCAGTCTTACAATCTCTGGCCATATGGCCGATCTTCTTGCAGTTGGTGCACTTCAAAGTACACGACCCTTCATTCTGTAGCTTGCATTTGTTACAGTATGGGAGAGTCTGAAAATATCCTCTCTTATTATTGTTACCAACAGTGAAAGCTCTGCCACATTATGTCTCTTAAAAGGTGGCTGCTACACACGGTTGTCCCGTGGGTTGTTGTCAAACTTCCTTTTGTTCTCAGCGTTTCTAGCAGCATAAGTACGAACTTTTTGGTCCATTAAGCTGTTAGCCATTTTGATGGCCTCTTGAAGTCGAGTTGGCTTAGAGGAGTTCACATTCCTCTTAATGTTATCTGGAAGACCCTAGATGAACCTCTTAATCTTGTCAATCTCCTTAGGAACTGTTCTTGGACACAGCAAAGTGAACTCTTAAAATCATCAGGTATACCCAGCAACATCAGTCCCCTTAACACACAAATTCCACAATTCATTTTCCAACTTCTGGATCTCATTCCTTGGATAGTAAACATCGATCATTAGTTTCATCATATCCTTCCACGACATCTCCTCATCAACCCCAATACTCTGCACATGGGAATTCCACCATGTCAAAGCACCATCCAGCAAGGTGCAAGTAGCTAACTTCACTTGAGAATCCATCGGACAGTTGCTGATACGAAACACATACTCCATTTTCTCGAACCATCTTGCCAAACCTACAAGCCCTTCAGTCCCACTAAATTTGCGAGGTTGGCAGTTAAGAAAATCATTATAAGTACAAACTCGAGCAACTGGTGCAACTCCTCCTGCACCTCCATTCCTTCCATTGCGGTTCCCATTTCCATTATTGTTTCCACGGTTTCCATTTCCTCCTCTATTACCGTCTCCGTTTCCTCCACCATTTCCATTACCATCATCATCCCCATTCTGACTTTTACCTTTAACGATGAGTTCGACGTTACAGTTCGCTTCCTGATTAGCCAACGCTTCATTCACTCTTTGGGTAATCAATTTTTCGATTGCCTCGGGAGTCATACCGGAGCGAGTAATAGTCATAGCTCTAGTCCCAAAATATAACACGTGGTGAGGTTAGAAACGAGATAAAGTTACCATATCAATAAATAGAATTTATAAGATGAAGTTATAAAATACTATATACCACGTTTTGCCAGAACGAATAAATAACATCACAACGAGAAACGAAAACTAGAGAGAATTATAACAAAGATAAAATCTAATATCATATATATAATCATAGTTGGTTACAACTTTTCCCAAAAAGGTACTTGATTTCTACTACTACTACTACTACTACTACTACTACTACTACTATTACTACTACTTTTCCCAAAAAGGTTCTTGATTTCTACTACTACTACTACTACTACCACTATACCACCACTACACCACTACCACCACTACCACCACTACCACTACTACCACCACCACCACCACCTCTACCACCACCACCACTACCACCACAACTACCACTACTACTACTACCACTACTACTGCCACTACTGCCACTACTACTACCACTACCACCACCACTACCACCACTATCACCACTACCACCACTACTACCACCACCACCAACACCACCACCACCACCACCACTACCACCACTACCACCACTCACCACTACCACCATACACACCACTCAATACCATACTACTTACTATGCATTACTATCTTCCACTATTTCTACCACCATACTACTACTACCACTATACTACCACCACTACACCACTAACACACTTCCACCACACTACTAATACTACCACTACTACCACCACTACTACCACTACTACCACTACCACTACTACCTACTACTACCACTACTACCACTACTACCACTACCACCACTACTACCACTACCACTACTACCACTACCACTACTACCACTACATACCTAATACTACCACCACTACCAAGCCAATACCACCACTACCATCAATTACCCACCACTCCCACCATACCAACCACCCTACACCACCACTCCACCACTACTCCTAACACAATAACACCAATACCAACACTACCCCTATACACCTCTAATATACCACCCATACATACAACCTCTTCTTCCACCACTTACCACCAACTACCACACTTACTACCACTCACTTTAATACAATTACCGCACACTACACTCCACTACTACTACTATCCGATTATAGTCCATCCATAACTCATGATACTACTAGTCCAAGGACGATAACCCTGGGTCCTCATTAAGAAGGTCTCAATCCTCCCAAGCCTCTGATTCTCGTAGTAGCTAAACTCATAAATCTGCTTGAGTTCCTCCTGCATCGTTATCCATATCACTGGAAAGCTATCAACTCTATCTCTATTTTCCTCTTAATAGCCAATGCCCTCGACGTAGTATCGTATGTCTCGCTACCCTTTAAGGCCCCAACTCACTCTAGCAAGCTCGCCCTCTCACCATCAGCAATCAAGTTCCTAGTCTGCTGGTTTGTCTGTCTTGTCTCAATATCCTCTAGCATTTAAAAAGGTGTCTTTAGTATGTGTGCATACATACCTTGAACATCCTCGTTAAGCTGCTCTAATTGCTCAATAGCGTTCGGCATGAGTAAGTCATTTGGGATATCAATCCTAGTAGTAGCATCGACTCTAATCTTTATAGTACCCTCTAGCTGAATTTAAGCATCAGCCTCATCATCAGCCTCTGCCTCCTCTGGCTCACTCTTAAACTCAACAATTGCCAACCCTGGCTTAAAACCTGTCCTAACCACTTCCAAAACTGGCTTAATACCTGACCCATCAACTGTAGCAGCTGCTGTAGTATTAGCAACAATGTTTGCCCGAATGTCTGAATCCGTGTCTAACTTGGTATGCATCTCTGGGCTACCCTCACCACCAAACTCGTAAGAATGTGTGGCTGATGTACCCCTATACCTCTTATGAGGTGGTAGGAGGTCAGCTCGAGCTAGTGATAAGGCTCTTGTAGTGTGAGCTGCTAATGGTATTAATGTAGCTAAAGACTGACTCCTCTTCTGAGAGGGTCAAGCAGACAAAAAAGACGTAGGTGTAGGATAATCTAAGCACTACGGCCTCCTACGGGTCAATGGCCCAGATGGAGAGCGAGCAGCCTCAGAAGAATTATATGAATGATCTTATAGTGAAATCAGTGTATCATATAAAGAACTAGTAGAAGAACTCTCTGAAGTTTGTGATGCTGAATCTGATGAAGAACCAAATGGAGTACTAGATGATGAACTGGAGGAAGACGACTTAGATGAAAGCGCTGCCCGACGAGCCCTATGAAGAGCTGCACTACATGCTGGTGTCATCACGGGTCATAACCCTAAAGTACTCTTCCTTGCGGTCGTTCGTATACGACTACGAACGGCCGATGAAGCGGTAATGACTAGAGTAAATGTGACATAACATACCTTGGTTGTGATGTAGTAGCAAATTTTGTAGATGGTGTTAGGTGGATAGCGGGCTTGGACGGGTTGTGTCGGGCAATGGCAGGCAGGCAAATAGGAATCTCTGCAAATGGAATAGTAGTTTCGGGTAATGATGATCCTGATGGCAATGATGGATGAGATATAACCTTGGCCCTCCACCTAGAAACCATAGCATCAAAAGGTCTAGGTGATACATGTCTCTCAGGTAACTCATCAGCTGGCTCGGACTTAGGGTCCGACTTAGAATAATCCGAACATAAGAAAGGTGAAACCGCAGGTAACTATGGTGCTAAAGGTAGATCAGTAGGTATATCAAGAATAATAGGGAACTCTGTAGGAATAGTGCTAAAAATAATAACTCATGAAACAACAGATCACATGCTCTCCTCTGAAACGTCGGAAGAAATAGTAATAACTAGAGCTTCCATACTCTACACAAGCAAAAGTTTATATAAATCTCTTTATATGAAACCATGCAAGATGTGTACGGTGAATAAAAATAAACGTGATGTAAAATATGATATGGCAAAATGAAATTTAAGTATAATTATGGTAATATAATATAACTAATGCTTATATATATATATATATATATTATATATTATCTTTATATATATATATATATCACTTAGTAGTTATACAGTAAGCAAGTAAAACCACGTTAGAATAACTACTTAGCGTATAGACCAGACCTAGTATATACTACCTGGTTTTCTATAACCTTGGCTCTGGATATCAATCTGTCACACCCCCAAACCGGGTCTAGTTGGAATAAGTGTCCGAGGGCGTGACGTCATCATATTCACGAGAACGACCACTATTTGGACATTTAAAAACATTCACACTTGTTGCATTGATTGAAAATATAATAAGTCTTACAACAATTCAAAACATGATTAAAAAAGTTATGGAAGCATAAGTGAATTGTAGCGGAAGCATAATTGAGTTTTTAAAAGACAACGAGTTTGAATAGAGGATAAGTCTTGAAAAGAGTAGTCATATAGCAAGAAGACTCCACACAACAAATCAAGTATGAGCCCAAAGTCAAGAATCTGAAAACATGCTTAGAAATGTCAACATAACGTTGGTGAATTCACAGGTTTAGTTATATCATAATTATGCAACACAAGATTTTAAAGGAAAATGCATGACTATTGTAACACATACAACAATCACGAAAGTATTTACGTTGCGCCAAGCTCATGACACCGAGGCTACGATAGTTTGTATGCCAATTAATTTCAGACATATTAAGATAGTAAGTGCCCAAGTGGATGTTCAACCCGCAACATCCAAATCCTGACATGGTATACGTTCGTTAGTTCGGCTCTCGAACTAGTAAGCGCTACTTACCCGAACGGGGATGTCAATCCCAAATAGATCTATTTATAACACTCGCGCTTACAATATGGTAATTAAAAAAACAATACGGGTTTTTTTGCCATTTGATAGTGGGGCTATGATGGGTTATAGTTACTTAGGCAACACGTAGACAAGTAAAAGTAATTCAAGAAACTTGTGTCCCTTTTCTTAAATATCCGTTCCTGCACAATACAATTAGCAAAACAAGCGTATATTTGGCATTTTAAGTCCGTTTTTGGTTATTTTAGCTCGTTTTTAAAGGTAAAAGGTATGTGTAATTAAACACATACCAACTGTACCCAGTCACGACCTGATAATAAACGTTGTTGATTCAAAATTAATTCCATGGGAAATTTTGATAATGCATAAGAGTTGTTCAAAAGTGTTTATATTATTGTTTCGTAAGGGAATATAGTATCGTTGGTTTTGTAGTTGTTGTAATAGTTTGACTCGATAAAAACACCTCACAGTAACAATTATATGTATACATATATTATATAAGAGAAATGAACAAGAATGAATATGTTTCGGCAATTTACCCAATACCCCAAGTTAATGCACTAAGATGATCTTTGTATAATTGTTTATACACTTTTAATACACTTATTAAATAATAGGAGTTTTATATTTTATGAATTTATACAAATATATTTTTCGTCTTTTAGTCGGGTATTAAAATAATAATATTTTATTATTTTGTCTTTTTGTCGTTGTTAGGGAAAATACTTAGTATTATGTATAAGAGTATATAGTTTAGTTTATTTATCCCGTTTAAGTATAATAATTATTTATTAATTATAAAATAATGTGATTTCGTCCTTTTGTCAAGTTTAAAAAAAATAAGTTATATCAAATATTTTCTAAGTATAAAGTTTTTATAAAATTTTGGCATAACCCGTTCGTTTATATACACTTTCCAAAGTCATCGAATTTATCCAAAAACACTTTCCATAAGGTATTCATTTCCTGACAAAAGCCAAATCACCACGTTTACTTATGTTTTATCCAAAAACTCGTTCCAACGACTAATAATAGGATGCAACATTTAAGATATAATACGTTACGCATGATGATAAGTTATAGTCTATATAAGTTCAATAAGTTGAAATAAGCCATAAGCCCTTAACCAAAATAAGCTGAGAGCTTTTGGGCCCTTATTAGGCTTTTGGATCCAATAAGCCCAATCGAAAATACCAAATCACAATAAGCCCAAAAATAGTCCAATAAGCTAAAGAATAAGCAAATAAGAACTTGACTTATGAAAATAAGCCGTAACATAAGCCACAAAATAAGCCAAGCCATGAAGCTTATTGTCTAAGCCCACGCTTTGGGCTTGGGTTTTGGGCCGAGGCCTACTAAGCCCGATAAGCACTAGTGTGCTTATCAAATAAGTCCAATAAGCTCAACTCTTTTTTAGTTATCAAAATAAGCCACAAAATAAGCTAGAAATATAAGACAAAAACTTGAAAAATTCAAAATACTATTTCTTTTGTTTCTTTTTTGAGCCGAGAGCTATATAAGCCCATACGTGCTTAATAGTAAGCCGAATAAGCCAATAAGCTTTTTGGTAATTTATTTCTTTACACCAAAACAACCACAACAACACAACTATACATTCCTCATGTTTTATTTATTTTCATTTGACACATACCAAAACCGTTTTAGGGTTTTGTAAACTTTTAACCTTTGATTTTTATAAAAATAAGTGTACATCCCTTGTTTATGCATTAAAAGACTAATAAACGTACAAGAAAACTTTAGAAAAGATTAACTTACAAAAAGATGGTTTAGGAAGAGATTAGTGACAAGCTAACAACCCAAATGTAATATAGCCAAACTAACTACTAGAATCAATCCCAAATACTCCTTAGCTTCCAAAAGCTTGATCAAAACCGAAAAATGAATGCTTTATGGGTGTGTTTCTGTTCGTCGGTTATAAGGGAGAAGGGAGAGGAGAACAATTTTTTTCTGTGTGTTTTCTAGAGAGAAGAATGTTTAAGGTGGAATGAAAATGAAATGCACCTAGACAATTAATATACATATTTAAAATAGAATCCAAGGTGAGAAAAATATCAAGGGAACAAGCTAGCACCATTCTAGGGTGCTTGTTGGTGTTGGCGGACAAAAGAAGAGGACCACAAGGGTGGTATTTTTGAATTTTTACATGGTGGGAAGACTCTAGATTTTACCCATTTACCTTTTTTACACAAAGTTAGGTAAAACGATAGTTTTCCAAAAAAGTCGAAACGTAATATTTTAACTCGAAACGGAAATATATTTCAAATGTGCTTACGAAAAATAAAAGTGCGACATATGTCGAAAGACAACATTAAATAGTAAGCCGAAACGCATCCGATAACGATTCTCAGTTACGCGCGGGAAACTTCCCGGTTAAATACTAAAGTTAACACGTAATTTAATAAAGTCAACTAATATACAAAAAAGTCAACGATGATAATTTGGAAATTTTTGCGGGGTGTGAAAAGTTAGTAGCTGAATTTTTTTTAGGTTCTCAACTCATAGGGCTACAACTTCTTCAACTGGAGCTCAAATTAGGGAGGACTCCTTCTAGGAGTTTCAGGCCTCTTAAGTCAGCTGAAAATTCCTGGCAGATTTGGATATCATGTTCACATAGGGTTTTATTTGCTCTTGACTGTCTTGGAGCAAGTGGGAATCCTCTTTGTGGTTTTCTTGGTTTAACCCTAGTTGACTCCTTGGTTCCCGTGATGGCTCACGAGACCAAGCATAGGTTTATTCATCGGTAGAGGCTTTGCATACCTGTGATTGTGTGTTTATTTTTTTGCTTCTATATATGTTTGGAATGTATATAACTTGAAAATGTTTTTATAAAACTTGAAATGAAACACAAACTATTTTTAAAACTAAATCTTTGATTTAATTTGAAGTTTAAATATGATTTGAAACTAAATCTTTATTTTACATAAATAACAATTAATCTTGTTATATTTGTTATTTATTTTATGTATTGTCCATACTAATATTTGTTCCACTTAGGTTATATATTAGTCTTTAAAATGGAAAACTTGACACACATAAAATTAAAAAATGATTAGACTTAAGAATGGTTTTTAGCTTGTGCTACGAAGGATGAATGTATGCTTCCTCGTACACACTTTTTGATTACGTTTTCATCAAAATTTATACCTGTCAGAAATTTAAGTCATGCCGTCCAATTGTTGAGATCACTTGCAATTACTTTTCACACTGCGTGAGACGTAGGTGAATTGTAACCCAATATGATTATTCTCTATGCATGAGACCTAGATATATTTTCACATGTTCTCAAATTGGATGACTTAATCGAGTTAAGCAAGTGAGATCCTTAACCCGAGGCAAGGATGGAACTAAACATGCCAGATTGACATTAGTAGCTCGTTCACTAGTGCCATGATTCCATGGGATCTAAGAGTTGCACATGTCTTGCATTTGGTGAACGCCACCTACCTATTGAATCTATCATTGCTAGCAGATCAACTAATGTGACGGTGGAACCTCAGTGAGGATCTTAGCTTTTTTTGTAAAATTAATTGTTTTAATATTGTAAACTTGGATATTTAATTTTGAAAATGATTAATTATTTAAAATACTAAACTTTTAAACTTTGTTATTTTGTAGATGACAACAAATCAAACTACAAACAACTCAATCAGGTCAATTCTCAAAACGGAGAAATTGAATGGTAGCAACTTCTTAGACTGGTATCACAACCTGAGGATTGTCCTCAGGTATGAACAAAAGTTGCACCATCTGGAAGAGGCCTTACCTGAAGCGCCTCTTGCTACCGCAACTTTTGCTGTTCGAAATGCCTATACTCGTAGTGTTGCTGAACAACAAGAAGTAGCTTGTCTTATGTTGGCGAGCATAACCCTTGAGATCTAAAAAAACTTGGAGGATCATACTGCATTTGACATCCTATAGGAACTAAAAACAATGTTCTAATAGCAGGCTAAGCAAGAATTGTTTAAAACTGTCAAGGTATTTCATGCTTACAAGCAGGAGGAAGCCTAATTTGTTAGCACTTATGTGTTAAAGATGAAAGGCTACTTAGATCAAAAGGAGCGCCTTGGTTACCCCATGCTCTAGTTCTTGGTGTGAACTTGATTCTTACTTCACTCTCCAAGGACTATGACCAGTTCGTTCAGAAATATAACATGCATAGCATGGGGAAGACCATACCTGAACTGGATGCTATGCTGAAACTTGCAAAGAAATGTATACCCAAGAAAGCTCTAGCTGTCCTAGCTATAAGGCAAGGTCATATCCAAAAACTTAAACCGCAAGCTTAAGGCAAGGGAAAGAATAAGGGAAAGAGTAAGTTAGCTTACAACCACAAGCACAAGATCCCCCCCCCCACCTGCAAAAAAAGAGCATCCTGCTGACGACGCAGAGTGTCATCACTGTCACAAGCTTGGACACTAGAGGAGGAACTGTCCTTTCTATTTGGCAGAGTTGAAGAAGAACAAAGATAGCATGTTTGGCACATCAAGTATCTTCACTATAGAACTCTACTCATTCCCTAAAACTAATCCCTGGATTTATGACATTGGTTGTGGTACTCACACTTATAATATAATTCAGGGGCTTAGGGGGATTCGGAAGTTGAATAAAGGTGCTTTAGATCTGTACGTTGGCAATGGAAATCGTGCAACTTTTAAATCCATATGGAGATTTGATCTTATCCTCCCTAATGGAATGGTTCTTGTATTAGACAATTGTCATTTTGCACCCTCTATTACTAGAGGTGTTATTTCACTTTCACATTTATGGGATAATGGTTTTCTTTATAAAATTACGGATTATGGTGCTATTTTAGTCTTTAAGGATAATTTAGTTTATTTTAAT
Organism: Tanacetum coccineum; assembly: GCA_026074375.1. NCBI lineage: Eukaryota > Viridiplantae > Streptophyta > Magnoliopsida > Asterales > Asteraceae > Tanacetum > Tanacetum coccineum. Next base: position 13,326 of record BQNB010019955.1, on the reverse strand, counting down.
GCTATTCCTCGTGATGATATTTTTGAGATTGATATGCATAATCATGTATCAAATAAGTGTTCTATTTACACATGTAGCAACAAGAAATTCAAGCACAACTTGGATTCTACTTTTCTATGGCATTGTCGTCTTGGCCATATAAACAAGAAACGTATTGCAAAGCTACAACATGATAGGCTTCTTAAGTCAAATGACGGTGAGTCTTTTGACGTATGTGTATCTTGTATATCTGGTAAGATGGCAAGAAAGCCTTTCACCTATGCAGACGAAAGGGCTAATAATCTACTTGGACTCATACTTAGTGATGTATGTGGCCTATTTAGAACCACGTCTAGAGAATATGCTAACTACTACGTTAATTTAACTTATGACTTCAGTAGATATGGTTATGTTTACTTGATTAAACATAAACACGAAATCTTTGAAATGTTTAAGATATTCCAAAACGAAGTAGAAAATCAACTCGAAAAGATTATAAAAACGCTTTGATCCGATCGAGGAGGCGAGAATTTAAGTCAAGAGTTTTTAGATAATCTGAAGAGTCGTAGGATTGTCTCATAACTTACCCCTCTTTACATGCCACAACATAATGATGTGTCCGAGAGGAGAAATCAAACTTTGCTCGACATGGTTCGATCTATGATGAGTCTAATGAATTTGCCAATGTCATTTTGGGGCTTTGCTCTAGAGTCTGCTGTATGCATACTCAGTATGATTCCGAAAAAGAAGATTGATAAGACATCATACAAAATATGGCAAGGGAAAGTCCTGAATCTGTCTTACTTGAAGGTACAGGGTTGTGAGGCTCTCGTTAAACGAGACAGACCAAACAAACTTGAATCCAAATCAATCAAGTGCATCTTTGTAGGATACCCAAAGGAAATGATGGGTTACTACTTCTACTACCCACCTGAGAACAAAATATTTGTTGCTCGGTATGCTGAGTTTTTTAAGAACAATCTCATCTCTCAAGAAGCAAGTAGGAGTATTGTAGACTTTGATGAAATTTATAGGCGAGATGCACAACCTTCTTAGACCACTAGCGAACACCAACCTGAGGTCGAACATGAAGATATCGAACCTTAAGCAAGGATACCACAAGCACCTGAATGATATTGTTTTTATGTCGATGCTGAGGAACATGACTTAGTGGATCATGTTAAACCCACTGGCTATCGAGCTGCATTGTTGGATCCAGATTATGATAAATGGCTTGAAGCTATTAATGCGGAAATGCAATCCATGAAAGACAACCAAGTCTGGAACTTAGTTGATCTTCCTCCTGACTGTAAGATTGTTGGGAGTAAATGGATCTTCAAGAAGACGATCGATATGGATGGAAACATACACACCTATAAAGCTCGTCTTATAGCAAAATGTTTCACGCAAACCTACGGGGGTTATGAAGAAACCTTCTCGCCTATTGCAGACATCAAAGCTATTAGGATTCTTATAGCCATAACATCATTTTATGACTATTATATTTGGCAAATAGATGTCAAGACCGCCTTCTTGAATGGTCACCTAAACGAAGACATTTATATGGTGCAACCTAAGGGGTTCATGAATCCTAAGCATCTTAGACGAGTATGCAAAAGATCTATTTATGAATTAAAGCAAGCACCTAGGAGTTGGCAAGAGTATTAATGAGGAGATCAAAAAGTATGGTTTCACTTAAAATCTGGATGATCCATGTGTATATATGAGAGCTACTGGAAGTATCGTAGTTTTCCTAATCTTATATGTCAATGACATATTACTCATGGGAAACAACATTCCAATGCTACAAGATGTAAAATCCTGGCATGGAAAGTGTTTTGCCATGAAAGACTTAGGTGAAGCGACATACATTCTAGGAATCAAGATCTATCAAGATAGATCAAGGCGGTTAATCGGTTTAAGTCAGGAGAAAGTCACTGGAAGCAATTTGGATACGTAAATTCATTTCTATGCTTGGCGTTGTTCCTAGTAATGATCGACCTATGGATATGTATTGTGATAATGCTGGTGCTATTACCATAGCCTATGAACCTGGAGTTCAAAAAGGTGCCAAACATTTTTGAAGAAAGTATCACTATATTTGGGAAGTTATTTAAGAAGGTGATATCTGTATTCTCAAAGTTTACACAGATACCAACTTACTTGATCCATTTACAAAGCCAATGTATTGTACCAAACATGTTGAGCATGCTAGGAACATTGGACTTAGACCAACTGGTAGTTTCATGTAGATCTGTTTATTTTTAGTGTTTGAATAATTAGGATGTAAAACAGTTTTTATTTCATAATGAATTGATATACTTAGTGTTATCATTTTCATTTTTATATCAAATATAACCTATATTTGCATGTTTAATCTATGAATAATTTATTTGTTCTAAATCGTGCATTATCATTTGATGTACAGGAGTATCATCAAATTAAGACAAATGTGAGTCTTTTGGTCATATTCATCTAGCATGAATATTAATCGACGATGCCACCAAATTCATATGTTCTTCATTGGATGACCATTGGACTGACCCAACCTACGAGGATTTACTGCATGGATCAGCGTCAATAGTGAATCTCGCAAGTGGTTATGTCTCTCATCCTTATACTTGAGATGCAAGTAGGTTTTTTGTGTATGGAATGTCAATCTTTGATATGGTTAAACGCTGACATGAATAAAGCTGTTATAAAAATCATCTTCAGGAGTAATGTGAAGCACATGGAGGACACGTGCAGTCAAAATAGGATTTGTTCCTCTACATGCTTTGGAGTTAGATACTACTTGGCCCCTTGATGAATTGGACAGATGTATGTGTGACAACACCCAAATGTAATTAAGATGATACTTAATTAATTTGGTAATCTAGTTCAATATCTATATCGAGAAATAGAATCGTTAAATGTTAGAATGACTTATGATCCATTTCTAATGTCAACAGAGTATCTGTAACAAAAGGATGATTGATATCTAAAAAATTTAGATGAGATGTTTAAGAAACTATCCTCATATGTAACTAGGGGAATTGGCGTGTTGCTAGACGCTAACCTCTGCTTGCATTATTACTTGATTATTATGACGTATGCAAATGGGAGTTGTTAGAGTATGCTCGCATCATAATAAATAATTATACGGCTGGATACATGTGAGCCTATGGGGTCACACACATATATACAGAGGTACCATTTAATATATCGTATATATTGTATTTACGATATAAATAACCTTCGGAACCTCAAGATCAATAATAGGCTTCTAATTAACTAAGCTAGTAGTTACTAATTGGACTAAACCAGCAAATGGGTGATGTGTATTTTCTTTTAAATATTATTTACCAAGTTTCAAATTTATAAATGTCGTTTCACCTTCACAAAGGCACTAACGGGCAAAGAACCCGGTCGTGAGTAGTGTAGTTTTGGTAAATCTGAGGTCGTCCTAAGAGCTAATGGGCGGTTTCAAATCTGAGTTTAAATTGATTGTCATGTTTTAAAGCTGTTTGAATAATTTAGATTGCAAGAAAAGAGATGGGAATAAATAATTTGGTTTTATCAATAAGTGGAATTGGTATAGAGGAAAACTACTAAGAAGATGAACCCATTTAACTAATTAAATATCCTAAGTTTAATTATCTTGATCTCAAGTACAAGGTCTAATTCTTATTTATTAGTGTTCTAATATTAACAGATCCGAATTGGCATTCGAGGTCTGTCCTATACTTCCTAGGATCCCAATTTCTCAAAAGTCTTGATATTAAAGTATCCTGGTTGTAGCTATTATGTACCAACGATCCAAAAGACTTGACTATAACCTATAAAGATTATTAACCCTCCTGAAAGAGTTCCTATACTTTTTTTAAGTATTTAGGGTAATTAAGGCGGTGTTCTGATCGATTTCTACACTAGGATAGATTCCAACTTATCCTAGTACCTTTGTAATCCTAAGTTTATCGGTTTTCCTAATAAAAGGACTAACCAGATCAAAACTACCTTTTAATATTGCCAAAACATAGGCATCTGTGACAAACTATAAAGATATCTAATAAAACAATTATCAGCCAAAGAGATAAAAAATAAATAAACTAAGAATAATTAACAAATTAAATGGCAAGAACAAAAATTAAGCATAATAAATATCAAGCATCAATAAATTAAGCCGAGATCAAATAAATTATAAAAAATAATTAATTAAAATCAAATTGTAATAGTTGATGGATCATATACAAATCATGCTGAAATAATTCTCCCGATCTTCTAGTTGGATCCTGTGGAAAACCCCGAAGGGTTCGCCCTATACCTGAATCAAGCAACTTAGTTGGCTCCTTCTCGTTTTCCTCCTTTTCTTTTGCGTCGGCAGAGAAGAAACAAAATAATGAATTGATGAATGAATCTCTTAAATGCGTCATGTATTTATACTAAAATACAACTTAGTGATTTTGACAATATTGGTCCATCATTGTAGTTGCTTTATTATATTCAATCCTTCAAACTTCATAGATTTTGTGCAACTTCAGCCCCTGTGATGAGTCATCATTACGGCGTAACAGCACCGACCGTGTTACGTCGTAAGCCTTCTGACGTCGCATTCCATCATTTAGTAGAAAAACATGTTACGGCGTAATTACTTTGACACGTTACACCGTAACCCTTAGTCAGCATCAACATCTTCTTTATTAATAATTAATTACGGCATAATCCATATGGGCCAATTACGCCGTAATCCTTCCAAAATGTAATTTTTGTTGTATTTTGCCCATTTATGCTGTTTTTCCGCATCTTTTCCGTTCTAATGCCTTAATTTAACAAAACCTAAAATATAAACGAATTAAGTATAGATTCTTATAAAAACAAGGCAATAAACGGGGGAATTTAATAAATTAGTATGTGTACTATTTTTGGCAATTTCTCGCATTTTTTTGTTCAAATGCTTTTAATTACCTGAATTCGAAATAAAAACGAATTAAGTACCGAATTCATATAAAAATGATATATTACAAGCATTTTGATAGGGAATTTGATACCAAAAAGTATTAAATATTTGATGTTATCAAATATCCCCCACTTGACTTCTACTTGCCATCAATTAGACCTGTTAGAATAATTCATAAAAAGATTTCTCCAATTTAACTCGGAGAAATGAATTCATAATTTACTTATGATAGAAAACATTAAAGCCGAACACCTCACAAAAAGGGGATCAAAAATCACATAACTCTCAGACTAGTCTAAGTGTTTCATTTTCAGGGTGATCGCTCAACTACACAGTCATAGCATGTATTTTATCATAAGCTTGGAAAGTACACAAATCTCCACCAACTAGAGTTAGGGTCTAAACAGTTTTTAAAGGCAACAAGGGTGACACATAGGTTTAACAGGGTGAATCATTCTTTAAATGCAACCTTTACCAAAAGCGTTACACCCACAAGGGTGACGAAACCACACATACATATCTGTAATGATGGATGAGGTATGTATGATTGCTCACTCCTTCATTCGAGTAAAACCAAAGATTGGGATGGAGAATGAAATAAGGTATAGATCTTCTAATCCTTCACCAAAAGCGTTACACCAACAAGGACGAAAAATCATATATACACATCCATAATGATGGAATAGACATACATGATTGCATTCAATTCCCCTATTCTAGTAAAACCCAAGGTTAGGGATTAGGCATGGGTACACATTAATTAGTGTTAAATAAAACACAAAACGAATAGTCTGTTGATCCCTTCTTGACAAATCTTACTTAGCTTGTTAAAGCTTAGTTATATTGGATAGATCCAAAACAACTATAGTAGAAACTAAGATTGAGAATATCACAAACTATGCAGAATCTAGTTTGCAATACTAAGAAGAACAATGAAACAGTAAAAACAAGATCTTTACTAAACTTTCAATATATTGAATACTATTTTGAGTTACAAAATAGCTATGAATTCTAACTATGATTGCTATACAAACTATGAATACTAATATGAAAACTGATATCTAGATCTATGACTTAGGGTTTCTTTTATACACCAAGGAAACCCTAATGGGCTTACAAAACACGTTACATGATCATGCATATCTATTCCTAATATATCTATGCATATCACATAAGTAATACTAACTATTATAACTAACAGTAACTATTATAACTAACAGTACTAATAAACTGACAGTACTAACATTTTGTACTGGCAGTACTAACTATAACACTAGTAGTACTAACTTAGATTGGTAGTACTAAGTCTTCTCTTGGCAGTACTAAGTTGAAACAGCAGTAGAAACTTGTAGAAGCCCTTAATTCCCAACAAAAACTCTTTTTTCTCCCTTTTTTTCTTAACCGACCGGCCAAACACCCCTTTTTATTATTTTATTATTTTTTTATATTTATTATTATTATTTACACCAAAAACCCTTTATTTTTTTTATATTTATAAAACCTTTTATTTATTTTCAAAACCCTTTAAATCAAAACTAGCTTAATTAATTATAAATTAAATTCATTTCTAAATTTATTTTTACTAACTTATTACTACTAAAATCTTTCTAACTTAATTTTCTATTCTCACGAATTCCTATTATTTAAATACGTAAATACATAATACGTACACATAAAATACATACACACATAAAATTATACCATCATTTTCATTGTCACTAAAATGTGAACAAAATGAAAAATGCCTATCACAACCATAACCTCAATCACAATGAGACGATCACGCTCATGGATTGATAACCAAACTCACATAAGAACACATAAACACATAATTATCATAGCACACTATGATGATCAAATCAATACTAACGTTTTTCGGCCAACTCCAAATAAACACTCTCATCACGGATTCTATTCGATCCCCTCAACCACTCTCCTACCACACGAGGCTTTCCCCTCACTCCCTCGTCTGTCTCAGCCGCTCGCTGCACCCTCACGCCACACTCGACACCTCCATCACGGCCACCTCATCGTAAGCCATCATCATCAAAACCCAACACCAATCCTATCTTACCCACGCCACGAACCACAGCCGGCCACTGAGGGTTTGCGAGTGTGTGGTGGTTATTCGTTTGCACCAAGGGTGCATTTTTTGGTTTGGTTTTGCACCAGAAGGGGATGCGTTCGGTCTAAGCAATGCCTACTACGAGGGTGTGGTTGGTTTTGTGTGTTCTCAACAGGTAGCGGTGCCGTTTGTTTTTGTGGTCATATATTTAGGGTGGTTTGGCTACACCAAGGGGTTGTTTCGTTTCTGGGCAGCCACCCAATAAAGGGCTGCGTTGGTATTGTCACGCCAGGGGTGTTTGTTTTCAGGGTTGGCAGCCCAAAGGGGGGTGTTAATGTGGATATTATAACAGCCATGGGGGGGGGGGTGGGTTGTTTCCGGACAGTCGCCACGACCACAAGGGGTGCGTGGGGAGGTTGTGGTTCAAAACCGCCAGATTCGGTTGCGTTTAGGTTTGGGTTATAAAGATAATGGGTGAGGGTGGGTTTGGCATAACCCAATGGGTTGCCGTTTGGTAAATTGTAACAGCCGCGGAGGGTATGGCAGTTAGGGTGCGTTGGGTATATGGCAGCAGCGGGGGGTGGGCAGCTAGGGGTGTTTGGTTTTGTTATAAATGAGATAGGGTTGCGTTTGGTTGTTAAACAGCCATGGGGTGCGTTTGGATGTTTTGATTTGTATTAAAATAGCCGAGGGTGTGTTTGGTTCCTGGTTTAACCACACAAGGTGTGTTTGGTTGGCTGAAATACAACTAGGGTGCGTTTGTTTGGTGTGGTCAGCCGAAAGGGGCGGCAGCCGCCACCACGGGGTGCGTTTGGTGGGCTGCCGCCGATTATAGGGTGCTTGTTTCGCGGGCCAGCCGCCACAAAGGGCGTGTTTGGGTCCGGGTCGGCGGCTAGGTGCGTTCGGGATGGGTGACAGCCGGGTCGGGTGTGGTTTTACGCCATAAGGGTGCGTGTGGTTTGTGTTATAAACAGCCAAAAAGGGTGCGTTTTGGTTCCAGGTCAGCTTGGCTGCCCAACAATGGAAAGGGTGCGTTTGGTTGGTAGAATTCGTACAAGGGCACGTTTGGTAAATATAAATCAAATAATAAAAATTATTAAGACTTTATATATATTAAAATCGAATAAATTGGTGGTTAAATGGTTAAATAAATACGATATTTATTATTATGCGAGTTTAGATATAATAACGTGAATATATATGTATGTTATATTTGAAACACGCGGGCATTTGAAATATTGGAAGGCGAATGATTGCAACATATATTGATTAAGGGAAAACGTAGAGTTTTGCGAAAACGGAAAACGTTATATAAACGGGAAAGTCATGAAGAAATTTTATATAAATTTCTATATTTAGTAATGGTTTACTAAAACTTATATTATTTTAGAAACCGATAAAGAGACTAAAGTTATATTTTAAGATATATTAAAATATAACTATACAATAACCTGACAAAGGACGAAAACTATATTTTTACATTGAGACAACTGTTTTAGAAACGACCCGTCGAAGAAACGAAATATAATTTATAAAATATTATTTTATATTTTATAATGGTTATAAACTGTTACAAACATAGTTTGATTAATTCGTAACGTTAAGACATGTGTCAACTTTTATACAAAGCCTTTTTATTAATTAAATGGTTGTCAAACTAATTGGTTTAATTAATTATTCACACTTATTATATAATACCTGCAAGGTATTATATACTTTTCATTAATCTTTGGATTGATTGTCTTTGTTATATAATTCATGGTAGGAATTATATAAGAGTTATTTTTCATATGTAATATATAAAGAATATATATTACACACTTTGGGTATATTTTCAATTTATTTATTTAACCAGCCACCAAATCATTACAACGTTAAATCTAAATTTTTATCAACGCGTCGCGTTGACATAACAATTCATCGGGAAACCCAAATTCATTATCTTAGGCTAGTGGGACTTAGCAATTAAGATTTGTTGCAACTACTTGATCGAGCCGTTTCGTCTTCCGTTCGTATTGTGCATATTAGATGCCTATCTGTCAATCGTTCTTCATCATCAATGTGAATTAGATGCCTACCTATCAATCGTTCTTCAACATCAAGGTGAGTTCATAGCCCCATGTTTTACTGGTTTTACATATATTTTTGGGGTGAGAACATGCTTGTTTATAAATGCATTTACGTGGTTGATTACCTGTTTGGTTTACATACTCATTTATATATCTCGCGAGGAGATACAATACTTGGTTTAATTTTTGAACGTAAACGCATACTATACTTTTATGATTACGGATTAGCTTAGGTTGCATGAACTGTAAATCACTTGGAGGGTGAGCGCGAATGTTATGAAATAGATCTATTTGGGATTGACAATCCCCGTTCGGGTGACTAGCTATCACTGGGAACGAACGTTATACCATGTCGGATTACGATTGGATTGGCGCCTGCGGGGCCAACAATCATTACTGCCCGGGTGTTCTTGGAGGGAACACCCATGATGGGTACATATTATTTTTCATTAATGCCCGGGTGTTCTTGGAGGGAACACCTACGATGGGTACACTCTTACTGTGCCTTGAATAAAGTGGCATACATACAAGTCTACGTCACAGTTTCATGAACTTAGAGTAATGGTAATCATGGTTTTACACACTTGAATAAAGTGGCAATACATACTTTGGATATTTGTGATCCAACTTTTATACGTACATTTTGGGACTATTTGGGGATTGAAATGGTCTTGCGTATTTTACAGCTAATTGATTTCTAAAAATCATACGTACATTTTGGAAGGACATTTAAGGATTTAAATGGTCACACAATTATTTTATGATACTGTAAGGAGACAGTAGTCACTAAACGTTTTTATATGACACTGTAATGATACAGTGGGCAGATACATTTATTGGAACTAACGTTTATACTTACAGAAACCTATGAACTCACCAACTTTAATGTTGACACTTTTAAGCATGTTTTTCTCAGGTGAATTAGATGATTGGATTATCTGATGTGCATTGGAGTCTAAATTGACAAGATTTCATGATTGGATTTCTACAAATGATTAAATCTCGTTGTGTCGCTTTCAAGCTTTTCATTGTGATGCAATTATGGGACAACTATTATTTTGATTTCAGAAAATCAACGAGATTGTTTTACAAACGACACATTTAGAGGTCGTTCTCTTGTATCTAGCGCTGTGTATTATGAAGTAGCACCCCAAGTGGTATTTCGCTGCGTTGTCATATTTTTGGGGGTGTTACATTTGTAATTTAAAAAGAAGCAAGTTTTTTTTTTGTAATATAGTTTGTTTGTTTTTCGTACAATAAATTTTAAGTTTTCAAGAATTCAAAAAATGAGATACACCTATTATTGATATAGATAAAAAGTCTTCTATTTCATTTGTGTGTTTTTTTAAATCCTAAAAAAGAAGCAACCGTGTGTCTTAAAAAAAGATAAACGTGTGCGTTTTAATACTTTTCATTTAAATTGATGAAGGGTTTGATTAGTCATTATTTTTTTAGGTTACGTACGCATGTAGCTGTTTTTTTAAGTTAACATTGTTTTTTTAAGTTGATATTTTTTTAAGTTGTTATTTAAGATAAAAGGTTTAATGATTATTAAGAGGTATTAAACGGTATATTAGGTAAAACACTTCCCAAACATTTTACTTATTTGAAAGCTTTTTAAGTTTCAAAGAATCGCATTTACTTTTTATAAGTAGTAAAGAAATTTTAAAACATAAAACTATATATTTTAGAGAAAAGTTCATTTGCATACCAGTTTCTCCTCACATAACAATGGACAAATCTTGACCATCCATTTGAGTTTCATCTAATGATGAGGATTAATCTAAAATTTAATTTTATTTAATGGATAAGATTAAACCTTAAAAAACATCCACAACCCCTTCTTACTTTTGTGTTTTTAATTAAAACACACTTTCACCCTTATTTTTAAAAATTACATATCGCAAAAACCGCAAAACGTTAAGATACCTAAATTACACCATCGTGACAAGCATTAAATTATCTTTCAATAGAGGGGCACTTTCATATACTTTCGACAAACTTTTTTTTGTTTTTTTTGTATTTTTTCTCGGTGTGGTATTTTGTTTGATATATCATGTGTGATATTACACTAATCTGTAAATTAGAACACTTCACATGCTTTCGTAAAACGGGTATAAATATTTGTGTGGAACTTCAAGTGACTCATTGTTTTTGGCATTGAAAAGTATATATCCTTAGCTTTCCAACCATTTATCATACATAATTTTTGGACCTCCAAATCAAAACTGTTTATTTATAGAAGTTGGTGAATATCGAAGAATTTTATTTTTTATCATCAAACTTACTTGAAGTATCACATGTGATATAACATATTTGTACGTTCGAACACTCAACATGATGTCATGAAATGAGCGTAAATATTTATGTAACACATTAAATGGTTCATCGTGTTTGACATTAAAAAATAAACATCTTTACCATTCTAACCATATATCAAATATAATATGTGAAAATTAAATTAAAACAATATTTTCTCACAAAACTATGTTTTAACCTTTTTAATCTTACTAACAATATAATATCGAAAGTGATACATAACATTGATTAAATGTTAAGAATTTCAAAAATAATCACAATTAGTGCCACATTATATTGCTTTATCACATGTGATATTAATTATATGTGGAATACCATGACTAATGTCACATTATATTACTTTATCACATGAGATATTATTATTATTTATTTATCACTGGTGATACTACAAAGTCATGGGTAATAAATGTTAAGCCATGGGTGAATCTTACTTTATAAAGGTATTGGTATAGGGTTTAGTGGTTAGGGGTTTAGGGTTTTTGGTATAGGGTTTAGTGGTTAGGGGTTTAGAGTTTTTGGTATAGGGATTAGTGGTTAGGGAGGGAGTTTAAGGTTATTGGCAAGGGTTTAGTGGTTAGGGATTTATGGTTTTTGTATAGGGTTTCGTGGTTAGGTGTTTAGATTTTTTGGTATAGGGTTTAGTGGTTAAGGGTTTAGGTTTTTGGTATAAGGTTTAGTATATATCACTTGTGATATTATACGTAGTAGTTAGGGGTTTAGGATTTTTGGTATAGGGTTTAAGATTTTTGGTATAGGGTTTAGGGTTTTTGGTATAGATTTTAAAGTTTAAATATATATCACTTGTGATATTATACCTAGTGGTTAGGTATTGTACCTAGTTGTTAGGTATTTAGGGTTTTTGGTATAGGGTTTAATAGTTAGCGATTTAGGATTTTTGGTATATATTTTTAAGTTAATGTATACATCAATTGTGTGATATTATACCTAGTGGTTAGGAGTTTAGGGTTTAATGGTTAGGGGTTTAGGGTTTTTGGTATAGATTTTAAAGTTTTATGTATATTTCATTTGTGATATTATACCCAGTGGTTAGGGTTTAGGGTTTTGGTATAGGGTTTAGTGGTTAGGAGTTTATGGTTTTTGGTATAGGTTTTAGTGATTATGGAGGAGGTTTAGGGTTTATGGTATAATGTTTAGCGGTTAGGTGTTTAGTATTTTGGTATAGGGTTTAATGGTTAGGTGTTTAAGGTTTAATGGTTACGGGTTTGGGGTTTTTAGTATAGAGGTTTAGGTTTTTTGGTATAGAGTTTAGTGGTTAGGAGTTTAGAGTTTTTGGTATAGGTTTTAAATTTTATTTATACATCACTTGTGATATTATACCTAGTGGTTAGGGGTTTATAGTTTTTGGTATAGGGTTTAGCGGTTAGGGGTTTAGGGTTTCCGGTATAGATTTTAGAATTTATGTATATATCACTTGTGATATTATATCTAGTGGTTAGGGGTTTAGGGTTGTTGGTATAGAGTTTAGTGGTTAGGGGTTTAGGGTTTTTGGTATAGGGTTTAGCGGTTAGTGGTTTAGGGTTTAGTGGTTAGGTGTTTAGAGTTTTTGGTAGGGTTTAGTGGTTTATGTATACATCATTTGTGATATTATACCTAGTGGTTAAGGGTTTAAGGTTTTGGGTATGAGCTTTAGTGGTTATGGGTTTAGGGTTTTTGGTATAGGTTTTAAATTTTATGTATACATCACTTGTGATATTATACCTAGTGGTTAGGGGTTTAAGGTTTAGGGTTTTAAGTATATGGTTTAATGGTTAAGGGTTTAAGGTTTTTGGTATATATTTTAAAGTTTATGTATATATCACTTGTGATATCATACCTAGTGGTTAGGAGTTTATGGTTTTTGGTATAGGGTTTAGTGGTTAGGGGTTTAGGGTTTTTGGTATAGATTTTAGAATTTATATATATATATATATATATATACATATATATATACATATATA
>BQNB010019954.1:0-58963 GCA_026074375.1 Tanacetum coccineum | reverse complement strand
ATGACATTATATTTAGGTCTACAAACAAGACCTGGTGTGATGAGTTTGAGGTATTGATGAAAGGAGAATTTGAGATGAGTGCTATAGGCAAGTTAACATTTTTCTTAGGATTACAAGTTAAGCAGAAGCCTGATGGGATTTTTATCAGCCAAGACAAGTATGTCTAGGACATGCTTAAGAAATTTGATATGGAAAGTGTGAGAACTGCAACAACACCGTATGAAGATTCAAAGCCTAAATCCAAGGATGAACCTGATGATGCTGTTAATGTTCACTTATACAGATCCATGATAGGTTCCCTCATGTATTTGACAGCTTCAAGGCCAGATATTCAGTTTGCAGTGAGTGCTTGTTCTAGACACCAGGTTACACCTTTGACTTCCAACCTGAATGCAGTCAAGAAGATCTTTAAGTATCTTAAAGGCCAACCAAAACTTGGTCTATGGTACCCAAGAGATTCTCCCTTTGTGTTGGAAGCATATAGTGATAGTGACTATGCTGGTTCTCATGGTGATAGAAAATCAACAACTGGTGGATGTCAATTCTTGGGTAGAAGGTTGATTTCATGGCAGTGCAAAAAGCAAACCATTGTGGCCACTTCTTCCACTGAAGCAGAATATGTTGCTGCTGCTAACTGTTGTGGTCAGGTACTTTGGATTCAAAATCAATTACTTGATTATGGGTTCAACTTTATGAACACCAAAATTTTTATTGATAATCAAAGTACCATTTGCATTGTTAAAAATCTAGTTTTTCACCAAAGAACAAAGCACATAGAAATTAGGCACCATTTTATTAGGGATGCAAATGAGAAACATCTTGTTCAGGTGCTTAAAATTCACACAGATGACAATGTGGCTGATTTATTGATCAAAGCGTTTGATGGACCCAGATTTAATTATTTAGTGGTTCATATTAGGATGCTAAATCCATAAATCTTCTGTTTAAGGGGAGAATTTGGATTTAAGGGGAGGACTGTTATTGTTTTTATTTTTTATTTTTTTTATATAGTTATTTTTTTTCCTTTCGACTTTAGTTTCTTTATGATATTAGACTAGCAACTTTAATTCTTGTAGTTAAATCTTTTGTTTTTCCATGTATATGGTATGTGTGGTTTTGGTCTAATCTTTTGCAGTGACATGATCCATGATGTGTGAATATCATGGAGTGTGTGTGGCTTTATTTTGATGAGGACAGTTCCTTCTGGTTGGATTTGTGTCATTTCTGGTGTTGCAAGAGTTTCTACTAGTGGTAATACTGGTTTCTACTGGCTAAACAATTTCTACTGGTTGTCTTTCTGGTTTCTGCTGGTAGAGTTGTTCCTGCTGGTCTTGTTAATTTTTCGTTGGGTTGACTTTTCTTTAATCAAGTTACTTAAACTGAGTTTTATTATATCTCAATAGTAAAGCTGAGATAGGTGGGCATTTAATTGATCAAAGAGTTATCTATTTAAAGGGTTAATCACTGTTTGCCCTCATTTTTACAACTACCTTTGAGATCAAACCCTAATTTTTACAGCCCTCTTTATTCATTCCACTCACCCTTCGAAATTGTGATTCCTACTACCCACCAGTAGCAACTCTCTTGCATTCTAACACCAGCATTAACACACAACCCTATTCAAGCTACCGTCGAATCAATGGCTGCCCTAAAATATCGCGATGAGCACAACAGGATTGGATTAGAATCGTGATGAGCACGAACAAGGGTGGGTTTCTTGGGAGAAACCAAAAGCAGTGCCGATTATCACCAAGTTCTTCGACTTTTTTTTTTTGCAGGGTTCGCACATAAGGTATGATATTACCCATGACCCCATCATCTATGACTCGTTGGTCAACATTTTGGTCCAACTGCCTAATCTCATAGCTCTGAGGAAGCCTCCAGCATATTAGCCACCATTGATAGAGACTCCTCTATAACCATAACTGAATCATATATTAGGAGTCAACTTCAATTAGATGATGATGGGGGGGGGGGGAGGGGTGGTGTTGAGGACATCGTTGCCCATACAGAAGCTGACATATACTTAAGGTATGAAATACAATCTTGGATACCCCAGTGAAGGCAAGCTGACCTTCTGTAAAAAAACCAAATTCACACCTCAATGGAGGTTCTTAGTTCACACTATCTGCATAGTCTCAGTACCCAAATCTCATGATAGCTGGGATCAATGTTGGAAGCCAATTGGCTATTGCTATATTTGTTTGAACTGTGTGGGAGGAGGTTATAATTGGTTCGAAACGCTATATTTTCAAGGATGATTAACAACATCAACCAATCTAAAAATTTTGATGTTTCTTAGTGTTCTAAATGATTTTGGAAATTGAACCTAGGAGTACCAAACAATATCATGTTTTTAAATTTACATGCAAAATGTTTGCTAACACGAGGTTAAATTTTCAAGAGACCATACCACTTTTGACTACTATGCTTCCCCCTGCTCAAGCTGCTATTGCAGGTGAAAGTTTCAGGGATAGAATGCACCATCTACCCTGCCAACTAATGAATCCCTTGCAATCCATCACTGAACGCTGATCACTCTCATGATCATAGAATCCATCAACCACCCAGACCATACCACTACTAAACTTCAGGTGCTACCAGTGACTGAGCAGGGCCCCCCTCATTCAGACCCAAACATTGCAATCTTCTTCAAGACCTCATGATCTGCTCTAAGGACCTATTCACGGCCTTGGGGGTGGGGGGGGACAAATGAGGAAGATGAAACAATGGGAGGTTCTTATTCAAACCTCACCTCCTAGGGCCACTCAAGCTCCACCTGAAGGTACAACCATCATGAGGTGACGAGGGACCTGATAAACTAACAGCTTTGCTTCTAGTGGTCCCAACTTTCTATCAGAAAGTGAATACTCAAGAATCTGAACTTAACGCACACAAGCTGCTGTTCAAGGAGGTAGTAGAAAAGCTGATTAAGAAGGTAAAATTATTAGAGGATAAACTCAAAGGTCGAAAAAGAAAGTTTGTGCTGACTGATTCTGACAAGGAAGAGGATGCTGAGCAAGATGTGGATCCTCTTATCAAGCTGGCTAAGGCAGCTGCTACAGCTGTTCCTACTGGTGGTTCTCATGAAGCTGACATTCCACCTAGTTCCTCTGTTCCTACTGATGAGTTTGCTGGGGGTTCTGATGTTCCTGCTGGTGCTACTACTGGTCCTTCTGCTGATCCTTCCAACAAGGGTAAATCTCCTTTGGTGGAAGAAGACCCTCCAGTCAGAGAAAGAACATTTAGGCAAAGAGAGGAGGACAGGTTAGGTGAAGAAGCTGCTAGGAGGATGTATGAAGAAGAGCAGGCTGAGTTGGAAAGAGAGAGAGAAGAGATGCAGAAGAAAAGACAACAGGATGTGCTGAATTCAGCAAAATACTATACAGATTCTGATTGGACTGACATAATGGGTCAAGTTCATGCCAATCAAGGACTTACTGCTGATCTTTTGGGTCCTGATGTCACTGAAGATAACTTTGCTGAAAGAATGGTAGCTCTGATTGCTAAAAGAAGAAGAGAGTTTGTTGTACAGAGGTTTAAGGACAAGTTGAATAAGCCTATGACTTATGCACAACAGAAGGCTTTTATGAGAACTTTTGTGAAAAACCAAAGCTCCACCATTTATACTACAGGATGGACCATGAAGCATGTGAAGTCATTTTCTGATGATCAACTCAAAACTGAGTTTGACAAAATCAGAACAGCTGCTGCAGCATTACAATCTCAAAACATCAGGAGGTCTCTTAAAAGACCTGGTGCAGATTTGGAGCAAGCTAGTTCCAAGAAGTCCAAATCAACTGAAGCTCCAAAGTCTGATGTTCCTGCTGATTCACAACAACCATCTGTGGAAGTCCCTTCTCAGAAGCTACATAGAGGTGCTGAAGTTCCTGTCAAACACTTGCACTGCCTCTACAACTCAACACACTGGTTCCTCATTCAAGAAGGTTGGTACCAGAATAATTCTGATTAGGTAGAGAAAGGTGTTCATATCCTTCTCGATCTACTACCATTCCTATTAAAGACGGAATCCTGAAGTTGAACACAAAAGTGCCTTAAGTATGCTTCTGAGCTGATTCTGATTCTGATAGATGATACACCGTCATTTGCATGCTGTTTTAGAAATGGAAGTTATTGCCTACGGGGTTAGGCTGGATCAATGTCATCTACAGGAAAGACAACTCTCGCAAGTACTTCACCAGTCTTCAGGAAATCCTTTACTTGGTTACTAGAGCAGATTTGATGACCATTTATGGCCGTGTGATGACATTTTAGCAGGATAAGAAAGCTGCGGGAATTGGTCTTGTTCTTTGGGGAGACCTTAAGGTGTTGATGGATTCACCTAAAGTGAATGATGGTAGTAATGTTTGGAAGAACCAACAAACTTGGAGCATTCAAAGTTGGAAGCTATATTCGTATTCTGGTGTTCATGTATTGGAGACAGTTGGTGGACTTGTTGTACATATGTTTGTTGATAAGAGGTATCCTCTCTCTGTCAACCTTATCGAACGGATGCTTGATCATCAGCTGGAAATTTGTCAAGAAACAGTGGGTAATGAACTTACCACAGCGGTTCAGTTGATTGCCTTTCTCAAGAAACAAATTGCTGATTCAAGGCGTCCTAAGGTTTATGACTGGTACTGTTAAGTTTGTTATATATCTCTTATTATTTTTTGCTGTTTTCTTCTATCTTTTGTTATGGTCTGTTTAGTCCTTTGGTTTTTCATCTATATTTTGTGAAGCTTGTTGTACATGGTTTTTGACTCTTGGAAAATCTTGGTTTTTAGTATACTCTTTTAGGACTGGGTCACTTGGTTTTTCAACTGTAGATGAGCAGCTTGGTTTTCAGGCTTATCTTTGTATTTTAGTGATCTAATAAACTGGTTTTATGGCACAATCTTTAACGGAAAATAATTTTTGGTGCAACACTCTTGGTTCTCAATTGCCAGGCCTTTATGGCTAGAATTAATTGAATTTTGGTTCTCAATTACCAGGCCATTAGGCTAGAATCAATTGGAGGTAGGTTCAAATTCCCAGGTATAATTGACCAAGAATGAATCTAATAGTTTGTAATAATTGCCTAAAATCATAGAGTCCCTTAACTGACTGATGTTTAACGTACCAATAAGTTGAGATGGTTTGCAATCCACCATGGGAGTAACCCTTTCTGGGTCCCAAGGATTGTCTAGCCCACAAGCAAACGACTATGTGGTAAAGGCATTTCAAATCCGTTGTTGGTTGCCAGGTTACCCAAAACTAGATGGTTTTCACTTGCCATATTCTTGGAATGAAAAGTGGCTAGTCCAAGAGGGTACGACTCTTGGTAAAGACTAAATCAAATCCGTTGATGGCTGTGATGGTTTACCAAAAATCATTAGGGTTCTCAACTCGCCGATGTTTCATGTACTAAAGAGTTGAAAATGGTCTCAGTCCTCCATGGATTTAGACCTCTTCTGGGTCCAATGGACTGACTAGCCCAGAGAGTGAAGGCTACTTGGATAAAAGGCTCATCAAACCCATTCATGTAGCTGTAGTGATATTGTTGCAGTCCACAATTAGATGCTAATTGTCTTGTTGCTGATTCAAAGTTTATGAAGGTTGCTTTTGGAGTCGATTTCAAGATATTGCTATTCAATCCTCTGGTGTTTTCAACGAAAGATCTATCTAGAAACTTAAAGTTAACTGTGTCAAATTCAAGTTTAGGGGAGGATTGTTAGGAAGTTTGTAATAGATAGTTACTACTAGTAGGTATGTAGTTCCTACTGGTAGAGTAAAGTTATTCCTGCAAGGTTAGGATTTATGGTATTCCTACTGGTAAGAGATAATGTTATAGTTAATGCTACGACAGGAAAAACAAATGATATTCCTGCTGGTTAGTACAATATATTCCTATAGTGATTATGCTTATACTACTTCGGGTTTCAGTTTAAAGTTAGTTAGTGATAGGGATATGCATGAGATATCCTGGGAAGTGATAACACTTATCACTTTAGCTTTTAGCGAGTCCTAAGGAAACAAGTAGTTAGGGTTTCATGTGTATTTAAGAAACCTATGGTGATAGATGAAACAATCAATCAGAAAAACACTTTCATTATCAATAGAAAAGATCCATAGAGGATCGTTGTTTTTAGTAATTCTTTAACTCTGTTGTTTATATTCCGCGTAACATAGTTTTTAAAATTGTTAGAGTCTCTCTTGAGTTGCTTGTGATTAACTTAAAGTGCCTCTATAACCTCAACACTAGCGTAAAGATCATCGTAGGGATGGACCTACACAGAACAAGTCCCTGGACTTTTATAAAAGGGAAATGGGCTTTAGGGTATTGGGCCCGGGTAAAGGTTTTAAGGGCCCATTTAGTCATAGGGACCTTTTGTGTAACTTTTGGAAACTTGAGGGACTCAAATGGTAATATTGGAGTTTTTGTCCTTTTATGGTTGACTTTTGTTGACCAAGGTTGACTGGAGGTTGACCACAACTTTGACTTTTTGACTTTTCCTGGCTTTGGCTTTGCATCTCTGGCTTCTTTTGTGCTCTTCCGTTTCTCGTGTCCGTGTTTGCCCGTTTTTGACGGTTTTCCTGTGATTTTTGATATATCCGTACATGCACACACAAAACAAAAACAAAAAACAAGTATATTTTTGCCATTTTTAGCCTGTTTTGGGTTTAATTGGGCTATTTTAGGTATAAACAGATATGTGTATTTTACACATATCACTTACCAATTAAACTAACTGGCCGTCATGTCTCTGGTCTGTTCATGTAACGGATTTTGTATTTTATGGCTGTTTCATGGTTAAAATATAATTGCAATGCAAGAGTTGTGTGCAAAATGTGTTGTATCGTAGGGGTTGTGAAATGACTTATGTGATGCACACGGGTGTTGGTAACAATGATCAATGTTTTAGTTGTATAAAATAACAATGACAAAATATGTAATATCATCGATTCCTGTACATGAAAGAAGAGTCGAAAGTCATTAATAACCTAGCCCGCCTAAGCCGTAAAATAAGCAAATAACATAAAGTGATAACGGGGTACATCTTTTAGTGTGCCACTTGTTTTGCACGTTGTGCTGCGTCTTGCGCCATTTTCTCCTTATCAAATGGCTGTATCTTTGATATCCTGCAGCAAATGTGGTCGTTTTTGCCTTGGCATGCGCATCCTTCACAAATTCAAAACTTTCTTGCAGTTATTCCTAACACATCAATTGGTACTGATATTAGTTACTTTATATGGCACGACACAATAATACTAATCCTGGACAAGTATTTATGTTATAATGAAAGTGTTAGGAATACGAAATTCCTAGGAAAGTGTCAGTCGCTTCCATAGATAACTAGTCATATAAGCTCGTTAAGTAATTTTTGAAAACTTACAATTTAGATTAGCTTATGAAAGGCCCCAAGCCCAACCCACCATCATTGTAAGTATATAAAAACATCTACCTCTCCATGCATTGAGAGAGGTGGTTTGGTTTGCTTATTTTTACACACATTAAAATATGTTATACTTCTCTCTCTAAGATGTTCATACCAACTATATTCATCTCACTAATACACTCTCTTTCCCTCTCATCTAGTATGTTATTAGATTAGTCCTTCAATTGGTATCAAAATCCATGGAGTTGTGTGTTTAGATATTGTGTTTGTTAAATTTTTTTTGTGTAGTTTTCTTATTACCATTCGAATTTTTTATTTTATATTTTTTTGTCTAAAGCTTGAGATTTCACACTAAAAAGAGTATCTACGTAGTAAGACTTTGATCTAGTATCCTTGGATATAGGTGTGTGTGCTTAGATTCATAGAAAAATCTCTTATTTTGTGTCATTTGGGTTCATTAGCTTTATAAAGGTCAAAATCTTGATTTTAAATTTTTCGGCTTAAAAACCTTAAAGTTTTTATTTTTCTTGTCCCTATAGGCTTAGTAACTCTTTTGGTACAAAAATTTTCGAAAAAAAATCGTCAAAAACGTGTCTTTTTGAGTTTTGAAAAAGTGGGTTTCGTGAGATCGATCTAGTTGTTTTTCAAGTGTGAACCGAACTAGTTTACTCTAGTGACAACCGATCTAGTTGTTTTTCAAGTGAAGACCAAACTAGTTACTTTACAGTTAGAACCGAACTAGTTATTCACATTGAAGACCGATCTAGTTATTTTACAGTTAGAACCGAACTAGTTATTCACAGTGAAGACCGATCTAGTTATTTCACAGTTTGAACCGATCTAGTTGTTTCACAGTTTGAACCGATCTAGATGTTTCACAGTTTGAACCGATCTAGTTGTTTCACAGTTTGAACCGATCTAGTTGTTTCACAGTTTGAACCTATCTAGTTATTTCACAGGTAGAACCGAACTAGTTATATCACAGTTGGAACCGAACTAGTTATTCTCATTGAAGATCGAACTAGTTATTTCTCAAAGACTACCGAACTAATCAAGTTTAATTGAAACAAAACTACTCAAATTTCCAAATTATACGGTTTATTTCTTTGACTTGTAAAATCCCGTGATACATTAACTTGTTTTCTTGGTTTTGTCAAGAATTGTAAGATCCCGTGTAGTTTCAAGAATTCAAACATTTAAAAGACAAATTAATCAAACACAATTTCTTTCTACCACCGTTCGATCCGACAATAATCTTTTAACATACAAATTTCTCAATGACGACTCTTGCTGATAAAGCAATTCTTTCGGGTGCCGACAATCGTCCACCTATGTTGGAAAAATATATGTATTATTCTTGGAAAAGCAAAATAGAGCTATACATGATGAATAGACAACATGGACGAATGATCCTTGAATCCGTTGTAAATGGTCCACTCATTAGGTCTTTAATTGAGGAAAATGGAGTGACTAGACCAAAGAAATATTCTGAATTATATGCTACAGAAGCAATTCAAGGTGATTGTGATGTCAAGGCAACAAATATCATTCTCCAAGGACTACCACCAGAGGTCTATGCATTGGTTAGCAATCATAAAGTCGCCAAGGAACTTTGGGAAAGAATTCAACTTCTCATGCAAGGAACTTCATTGACGAAACAGGAAAGAGAGTGTAAGCTTTATGATGAATCCGATAAGTTTGCTTATAAGAAAGGGGAAATACTACGTGAGTTCTACTTGAGATTTTCACTACTACTCAATGACATGAACATCTACAACATGAAACAGGAACAATTTCAAGTGAACACCATTTTTTGATACTCTTTTCCTCCTAAGTGGAGCAAATTTTGACAATGTTCAAACTGGTTTGAGATTTGCACACAACTAACATTGATCAGCTTCATGCTTACTTGGGACAACATGAATTTCATGCAAATGAGGTTCGTTTAATGCATGAACGCAACTCAGATCCGCTTGCATTGGTTATAACCCATCAAATGACCTAGTCTCCTTATCAAACTTATCAAAAATCATACCAAAAAACTCAATTTCAACCACAAGTTTCACAATATCAGTCTCCACAGTATGGATCACCTTATCAGTCTTAATAATACTCAACTCATCAATCATCAACACCTATTTCAATCAGTTATCCATCCAATAATTATCAATCATCACATCACCATAACGTTTATTCTCCATCATCATCCATCCCTTAATTAAATATGCTCCCACAGTTAACCAACAATATGAATTTTCCCAACCAGACCTCAGGGTCCAACTGTTCCATGTAGTTCCAGAAGGGTTGATGATCACTATTGATGCCATTATCACATGATTCTTTCTTGAATGCTGTGTGTCCACTTCCAGTTCTACCATAACCACCATTACCAATATCAGCTGAGGAATTCGTCAACCCCTAGGCAAACCAAGCTACTATTAATAATGGAAAGTATCCTTACAAACCAATTCAAGGAGACAAAAACTTCTTTAGCTAGTGGTACTAACAAGGACATACAACCAGGAAGAGCAAGTAAAGCAATACTGGAAACAAAGGATGTATATATGTTACAACTGCAAAGGGGAAGCCACATGTCCAAACAATGTACTAAACTAAAGAGGAAACGAGATGATTCATGGTTTAAGGATAAAGTTTTATTGGTACAAGCTCAAGAAAGTGGTCAAATTCTACATGAGGAGGAACTTGCATTTTTGGCAGATCCAGGAATTCCAGAAGGTCAAGCCACACAGACTGTCATTACTCATAATGCTGCTTATCAAGCTGATGATTTGGATGCATATGACTCTGATTGTGATGAACTCAACACTGCCAAAGTTGCTCTCATGGCGAATTTATCTCATTATGGTTTAGATGCTCTTGCTGAGGTACACAATCATGATAATATGAATAATGATATAATTAATCAAGCTGTGCAGGCGATGCCATCTTCTGTACAATCGAATGTTGTAAACCACTCAGAGACTGAAATAACCAGTGATAGCAATATCATTCCTTATTCTCAGTATGTGATTGAATCACAACAGGTAGCTGTTTAGAATTCTAACTCCTCTGCACAACAAGATGCACTGATATTATATGTGATTGAACAACTGAAAACCCAAGTAGTTAATTGTACCAAGATAAATCTGGAAAATAAAAGTGTCAATGATACTTTAACTGCTGAGCTTGAAAGATATAAGGAACAAGTTAAAGTTTTGAAAGAAGGACAAAATGTTGATTTAAGGAGTAATGATATCGTTTCAGATTCAAGTGCACAGTATGTAGAGATTAATTGTCTTAAACAAACTCTTTCTGAACATTTAAAAGAAAAGGAATCTTTAATACAAACAGTTACTCTTCTCAGAAATGATTTTATGAAAGAAGAATCTAGGAACATCGATAGAGAGATTGCATTAGTAAAAAAGATCAAACAGCTAGATAATATTGTTTTTAAAAGAGATCAATCTGCACAAACTGTTCACATGTTGACGAAACCTCAATTTTTCTATGATCATACCACTAAACAAGCTCTAGGTTTTCAAAATCCTTTCTATCTGAAGAAAGCTCAGCAGTTGGAACCAAAGCTTTATGATGGTAATGTCATTAAGAATACGAGTGCTATTGTGATTCCGGGGGGGGGGTTGATCTCTGAAGAGACTCTAGTCTACAGCTTCTTAAAGATGTCGTTCAAAACTGCTTTTAAAACAAAAGGATCTATTATAGTTAGAAAATAAAGATAATAATACACCAGTTACGATTATGCTGTCCCTTAATACAACTTTCTCAGATTTTGAACATAAAGTAACGATTTGATCCACAAACTAAATTATCTGCTGAAGCCAATGCCTTTTGGTCTTAGAATTATGTGAATTCTTCTCCAAACCCAACAATCTTTCTAGTAGACCCACCAAAGTTGAGGTTCCAAAAGAACTTCCTAAAGTCAGCATGGTTAATACGAGTTTGAAGAAACTTAAACACCATCTTGCTGGTTTTGACGTGGTTGTCAAAGAAAGAACCACACCCACAGCCATCACTGAAGGCTCGTGGGGGTTCGAACATACAAAAGCTTATTTCAGGGATGAAATAATTCCATTTGTAAAAGCCTTGAAGGAATTATTTAATACATTCAATCAATATTTGATTGATGAACTTTCTGAAGTCAAAAATGTATTCCATCAAATGGAACAGGCTGTGGAACAACATCGTTTAGAGTAAAAAACATTTGAAGTTAAAATGAATCAAGTTTTGAACGAAAACGAACGACTCTTGGAACAAGTTATTAGTAAAGATATCATGAATACTATTGTGAATTCTTTTGTGGATATTGCTTCTGTGAATGTGCATGAATGTGAAAAGTGTCTCAAACTTGAGACTGAGCTTCTCAACAAAAAGGATTTCGTTAAAAAAGAGATTTACGATAAACTGTTCAAAAGTTTTACCACTCTTGAAAACCATGGTTGCATCTCTTTAGAAGTTGATACTCAACATAATCAAGGAAATTTTCAAAGGGACAATTCTATTTCAAATCAAAGTGCTTCAAGTTTTGATCAATTGTTTGAATTAAATGAATTGAAAGCTCAGTCCCAAGAGAAAGACATGGTCATAAAGAAGTTGAAAGAGATAATTAAATCTCTAAGTGGAAAAATGTATGAGGATAAGATTAAAAAAGACTTAGAGGAGATTGAAACAATAAATATTGAATTAGATCATAGGGTTGTCGAAACTTATTGGTCTGATAAATGAGCATGTTGAAATAGAACCTAAAAGCAACATATATTGACTCGATTAAACCAGCACGTATTCGATCAAAAGAACAATGTGATGATTTAATTAATCAAGTCAATCTAAAGTCTGTGGAAATCTCTGATTTAAATGCTAGTCTTTAGGAAAAAGTTTTGGAAATTACAGCTCTCAAGGATGACTTAAGGAAACTTAAAGGAAAAGCTCTAGTTGATAATGCTGTTACGAAACACACTATTGATCCAGAGATGCTTAAGATTGATGTGGAACCAATAACCCCTAAATTGTTGAATAAAAGGACAGCTCACTCTGCCTATATTAAGCACACTCAGGAAGAAGCTGCAGTTCTTAGGGATCTAGTTGATCATGTTAAAGCAAATTATCCTCTAGATCATTCTTTAGAATCTGCCTGTAGGTATACTAAACTAATTCAGGAGTTGCTTACAAACATCAGTAAAACCTGCCCTAGTATCAACAATTCTGGTGAACAATTAGTGGCTACGACCCCAAAGAACAAGAATAAAAGAGTTAGATTCACTAAGCCCGTCACATCCTCAGGAAACACAATCATAAAAACAGCCTCTGCATCAAACCTTGTTTTAACAAACCTATGTTGTCTTCTACAGGAGTAAAACCGTCTACTAGTGCTAGCGGATCACAGCCTTCAGGCAACACAAGAAAGATAAAGGAATCGGACAAACACAAGTAAGTACTCAGAAGAATAACAGTAGCAAGCCCACCCTAGGAAAGTTGGAATCTAGTTTGAAAATAAGAAGAATGTGTTGTTAAACCTAAAGGAAACTGCTCCATATGCAGGATTCAAGCTTAATGCGAATTCTGAACTTAAATATGTTAAGTGTAATGGTTGCATGCTTTTTGATAATCATGATTTGTATGTTCTTGATTTTATCAATAATGTGAATACTCGTAATAAATCTAAATCTGTTAAGCGAAGTTCAAAGAGAAAAGTTTTGGAAGACCAACCAGGAAAGGTGTTTACAAATATTGATACTTCTAGAGACTACTGGTCGAAAAACCCTTCACTATAGAAATAAATGCGTGCCCTTTAAACTAGGATTCCACAACTATGAATACCCCTTAGGAATCCAACTGCTCTATGAAAATAAACTCCTAAGCCTTTGTAACATTGGTTTATCAAGGAAACCTAGGAAAATCTAAAAATAATGTTTCCATTAACAAATCAAAAGGTTCTTAAATCTGTATCTGCTAACAAAAAGGAACCCAGTCAATCTTGGGGATCCATAGTTTTTGATGTTCCATCTTCCTCTCTTGATGAGTGTAGGTCGTCTAAATTGTTCTCTGGTATTTGGACTCCGGCTGCTCTAAGCATATGACCGGAGATAGCTCTCAACTCACCAATTTCGTCAATAAATTTTTGGGTACAGTCAAATTTGGAAATGATCACGTTGCAAAGATATTGGGATATAGTGATTATCAGATTGGGAATGTTACGATCTCAAGGGTTTACTATGTGGAAGGACTTGGACACAACTTATTCTCTGTTGGGAAATTTTGTGATTCGAACCTTGAAGTTGCTTTTCCTCAACACACCTGCTTCATTCGAAATTTAGAAGGTGTTGATCTATTAACTGGATCTCGAGGCAACAATCTGTATACTCTGTCTCTTGGAGATATGATGACGCCCTCTCCTATATGTCTCTTGTCAAAAGCCTCAAAGACTAAGTCCTGGCTATGGAACTGACGTCTGTCTCATCTGAACTTTGGTGCAATCGAAAGGTTTTAAAGGTGTAGGGCTAATGGTTGTTAGGTGTGAATTGGGCTTATTTCATTTGTTTTAGGCCGGGTTTAATAAAAATAGGATGTGGGCTTTTAAGGCTTATAATACTTATAAGTGTTATAAATCAAGGCTTAATGGGCTAACCCGACCCATTAAATGGGTGCGGGTTGGTCCATTAAGATTTCTTCGGTTTCGTCTTCGGCTTTGACTTGTTGACTTTTTGGGTTGACTTTGACTTTGACTTTGACGCTCTTTCCATTCCGTGCTTGGTTTTGTCCGTTTTGGCTTGATTTTTGTCATTTAGTGTATATCCGTTACCTGCACAGCATAAATCACAAAACAAGCGTATATTTGGCATTTTATGTTCGTTTTTGGTCATTTAAGCTCGTTTTTATAGGTAAAAGGTATGTGTAATTAAGCACATACCATCTGCTATCCAACAAATGATAGTGAGAACTTGGGTAGGTTATAACCAAAAGCTGATATTGGTATTTTCATTGATTATAAACCCACAAAGAAAGCATTTCAAATTTACAACCGACGTACCAGACGAATCATTGAGACAATTCATGTAGATTTTGATGAGCTGACTGCAATGGCTTCTAAACACAATAGTTCAGGACCCGCACTTCATGAAATGACTCCTTCAACAATTAGTTCAGGACTCGTGCCAAACCCTTCTCCTTCAACACCATTTGTACCACCGTCAAGAACATATTGGGATATTTTGTTTCAACCGATGTTTAATGAATTACTCACTCCTCCATTCAGTGTTGATTATCCAGTCTCTGAAGTCGTTGCTCCAATTCATGAAGTAGTTGCTCCAGTTCCCGCTGTATCAACCGGTTCATCTTCTTCAACAAATGTCGACCAAGATGCAACATCACCAAGTCATTCTTAAAACAACACCCAAAACTCCACCTCCCGTCATTCCTAACAATGTTGAAAAAGATAATCATGATATTGAAATTGCATATATGGGTAATGATCCATACTTTGGTATCCCAATTCTAAAAATCCCTTCTGATCAATCTTCATCGTCGGATTATATTCATATAATTGTGCATCCTGATCACCAAATTTTTGAACATAATAACAAATAGACTAAGAATCATCCACTTGAAAATATAATCGGTGAACTCGATAGACCAGTTTCCACAAGGCTACAATTACATGAGCAATCTCTTTTCTGTTACTATGATGCTTTCCTCACTGTTGTTGAACCCAAGACGTATAAAGATTCTTTGACTCAATCCTGCTAGATCGAAGCAATACAAGAAGAGCTCAATGAGTTTGAACGCCTTAAAGTATAGGAGCTCGTACCCCGACCAGATAAAGTTATGGTTATTACTTTGAAGTGGATCTACAAAGTGAAGCTAGACGAACTAGGAGATATTCTAAAGAACAAGGCTCGATTAGTGGCTCGTGGTTGTCGTCAAGAAGAGGGAATTGATTTTGAAGAGTCTTTTGCTCTGGTTGCAAGATTAGAAGCTATAAGGATTTTTTTCGCTTTTGCCGCTCACATGAACATGGTCGTCTACCAAATGGATGTCAAGACTGCGTTTCTGAATGGTAATTTGTAGGAAGAGGTTTATGTTAGCCAGCCGGATGGTTTTGTGGATCCAGACAACCCCAATCATGTGTACAAGCTTAAGAAAGCTCTTTATGGGTTGAAACAAGCTCCACGCGCGTGGTATGACATGTTGTCTTCATTTCCGATATCCCAAGACTTCTCCAAAGGCTCAGTAGATCCTACTATGTTCATCCGTAAGGAAGGCAAAGAATTACTTCTGGTACAAGTATATGTCGATGATATTATCTTTGCTGCATCTACACCTGAACTTTGTGACCTATTTGCTAAAATTATGTGTTCAAAATTTAAGATGTTAATAATGGGCAAAATCTCATTTTTCTTAGGACTATAGATTTTTCAAAATCCCAGAGGCATCTTTAATAACCAGTTAAAATATGCCCATAAATCATTAAAGAAATACGGTTTTGACTCTTGTGACCTAGTGGATACTCCTATGGTAGAGAAATCCAAACTGGATGAGGATAAAGAAGGGAAGCTGTTGATCCGTCACACTATCGTGGCATGATTGGCACCCTCCTTTATCTCACAGCCAGTATACCTGACCTACAATTTGCTATATGCATATGTGCCTAGTATCAGGCTCGGCCTACCGAAAAGCACTTAAATGCAGTAAAAAGGATCTTTCGGTATCTATAAGGAACCGTACATCAGGGGTCTGGTATGTGCTTAATTACACATACCATTTTCCACTATAAACGGACTTAAATGACTAAAAACGTACCAAAAATACATTGGTAGCACATCTGGTAGTATGCAGTTTCTGGGAGATAGACTTGTTAGCTAGTCATCAAAAAGGCAGAAAAGCGCTGCGATATCCAGTATGGAAGCTGAATATATTGCTATGTTGGGATGTTGTGCTCAAATTCTTTGGATGAGATCACAGCTTAACCGACTATGCCTTGAGAGTCAATAAAATTCCAATGTACTGTGATAAAAAAAAGTGCTATATAGCCTTAATCGCTGCACAATGTTCAACATTCCATGTCGAAGCCTTAACATCAATGTTTTACTTTATCAAGGAGCATGTTGAGAATGGGGTGATTGAACTTTACTTTGTCAACACGGAGTATCAGCTAGCGGACATCTTCACTAAAGCCCTATGCAGAGAAAGAATTGAATTTCTTATCAACAAGCTGGGAATGCGAAGTTTTACCTTGAGACACTGAAACAGTTCAATGAAACTGAAGAATAGTGGTGGTACCTATTCTGATATCCTGTGTATCATATGTATATATATATTTAAAACCATAAAAACCAAAAAGATTTTTCATTTTTCAGAAAACTTTTATAAAAACAAAATACAAAAATATAAAATCTTAAAACCAAAGAAAAACTTAAAAAATTAGAAAATATAAAAAGAGGTACTACTGGCATGTCTGTCTGAAAATCATAACATTTACGGTCTTAGATATATACATGCTATAATGAGACGAGGCAGTAAAATGAAAGTCGAGCAAATTTACCAAAATGTTCAAAACATGCCAAAAATGGCTTGCTATTATTTCAGATAACAACCCGGTCATCATCTTAAAGGCAAGCATTTAAAGAAAACTTAGCCTCTCAACGGTAATTTATTCTCGGGTATGGTCTACTTTATAACCATGTAAAGGCTTAAGATTACTTTGTATCACAACCCGTGCTTCCTATACTCCATAAGTGTACGTGTCAGTGCGCTTATGTGTAAAAATAAGAGAAATCTTATTTTGGTGTTTGTTTTTTCAATGATATACCACTACTTCATCAGAAAATGTTTTTTCAAAAACATTTGACCACTCCAACAACGACTACAGCTCTTGAACTAGAAAACAGGTCATTGTTTGAGGGGGAGAAAATGTCAAATATCTTCTTCATAATAATGATGGGATTAATGAGAAAAAGTTTTTTTAATAATAACGGAATAGCATTTGTAAGGATAGTTAATTAATTTTAACTTATGCGTGCCTTATATGTTATGTGTTTAGCCTTTAGGGAGTTAATATGCAAATATAAGTCTTTAGGTATGCTTGTTAAAAACATTAGGGACAATTTGTGCCAATTGTTAAAATTTTAATTGCCTAATAAAACTTATTGGTGAAAAATAAAAGGGTTAAGAAACTTGAGGGGGCAAATGTGTCAAAAACGAAACTAGTTTTATAACATCATACACCCCCCCCCGGTCACCTACACACACAAACACACACTTAAGATATTTTTTCCTCTCTCTCAAACCCTTACTCGAATCGCCACATCTTGTCCTTCAATTCCAGCCATTTTCATCTCTAAGGTATAATATAAAAAGTGTTCTCCATCACCTATACTACTCACGTCTCAAAGGAATTGGTTTTTCATCCATTATTGATCTCGAATTCCCTAAATATCAAATTAGGGTTCTTGAAAATCAAAATGGTTAAAACACCAAATTAGATGAGGGGTTTTGTAGCTTTAGGTGTGTCTTACACTTGTTTAAAGCAGTTTTGTTTATGGTTAACGTTTTCTTAGGTTGTGCTTAATTTAATGATTGAAAATTTAGGTTTTTGAGCTAGGAAGTATAAAGTTTATGGGTTTTATGCAAAGATGATTGTATTCTCATTCTTGAATGATAATGAACCATAAAAACTTGTCCTTGTTTGTAGTTTCTTGAAAGTATGTGCTAAAATGTTGAAAAAGTGCTCTTTTTTTAATGTTCTTGATGATTCTGTTGCTTAAAGTTGCTATAATGACCCTAAATGTTATTCTCAAAATAAGAAGGCTAATGGAACAAGTTTGAGTGATTAAAAAACATCATGTTTGTGAAATTTATGTGAATTCTTTGAGAACCGAACAACTTATTCTGTTAGTTGGAACCGAACAGCTAGTTGTAGTAGGAACCGAACAACTTTATTGTTAGAAGGAACCAAACAACTCAATTTAGAAGGAACCAAACAACTTAATTTCTTTAAAGAAACCGAACAACTCAGTTTAGAAGGAACCAAACAACTATTGTTATAAGGAACCGAACAACTCAGTTTCTTAGTAGGAACCGAATAACTCAATTGTTAGAAGGAACCGAACAACTCACTCGTTTGAAGGAACCAAACAACTCTATTGTTATTAGGAACCTAACAACTCTGTTTGTTAAGGAACCGAACAACTGCATGTCCTTTGGGAACTGAACAACTAGTCTACTTAAGGAACCGAACAACTTGATCATTAAGGAATCGAACAACTAGTTTTTCTCCCTTTAATATCAGTTTATCTATTAAGACCAAACACACTTAAGATCAAATTTCTTCTATAAAAGGCGATTTAGAAACTTAATTAGGGAGTTAATTAAACTTGGTTAATTAAACACTCTAAAACAAGTTAAGTTGGCTTAAGTTGTCATTTTTAAATGGATAGATCTTAATAAGTGCAAAAAGTCTTAAAGTTCCTAATTCCTAAGAAACGTTCACATCACGAATAAACTCAAAGTGCTCAATTAGAAGGTCTCTATAGTATATTGTATAAAATTGGTTGTACATAAACTGTATTGATCCTTTCTTAGCAGAATCATGGATAACACAAGAGCTCAGCAAAAGGCACTGGATGATGAATTAGTCGCTCCTGCTGACCGTCTTAAGATAGGGAAAAGCAATCTCTAATTCAGCTCAATTCTCAAATTCAAGGAACCTACTCTTCAAGTAGCATTAGATGCTCTCAAACTCACTCCATTCTATAATGCATTTGAGATCTCTGCTGATGTACCAAAAATATACATGCAAGAGTTCTGGGTCACTGTCTCAAGACATCATTCTTCACTTCGTTTCAAGTTGAATGGCAAAAGTCATACTGTTAAAGTTGACAACTTCAGAGATATACTCAAGATTTGCCATAAACTCCCTGGTAAGATATTTAAAGAACCCCTACTTGAAGAGGAGATTCTATCTTTTATTAGAGACCTTGGACACACTGGTGAGATCAAGTTTTTATCTGATGTCAACGTCAATCACATGCATCAACCATGGAGATCATTTGCTGCCATAATCAACAAGTGTCTAAGTGGAAAAACTACTGCTCTGGAAAGTCTTTGCTTGTCACATGCTCAAATTCTTTGGGGAATGTATCATAACAAGACTGTTGACTACGTGTACTTGGTAAACTTCAATTTTCAAATTATTACACACACATTTGTTTCTCCCTTTACTCTCTATTAGAGATGAAAATCCAAACCGGTTTTTAAAAAAACCGGTCGAAAAAACCGAAACCGGTTTTTTAAAAAACCGGTTTTTTTTTAACCGGTTCGGTTAAATATAACCGAACCGGTTAGACCGGTTTTCGGTTTTTTTACAATACCGGTTTTTACCGGTTTTTTTATTTTTTAAAAAAAAATTTTAATTTTTTTATAACCGTTAATAGTTTTTTAAAAATATAACCGGGGTTTTAAACTACTTGAGAAGTACTTGAGTACACCAATATGGTTTTTAAAAAAAAACACTAATAGGTTTTTTTAAAAAATGTTTTTAAAAAAACACTACGTGAGTACACATATAACCGTAACATTAATAGTTTTTTTTTTAAAAAATTTGATACTTGGATGTACAATAATATGTTTTCGGGTGTGATGGCCCATGTGCCGAAGCCACGAAATTGTTTAGTATTTATATATTTTTTAAGTTTATAATTGTATTGTTTAATTAAAAGTTATGAGTGTATTTTTTAGTATGTTTTCGGTGCAAAATAAAAAAGTTATATGATTGTATTGGCTTTAGTTATGTTTCCAGGATTTTATTGTGTTAATTTAAATGTTTGGATAAATTAACAAGTTTATTAAATAAATGTTCGAAGTTTTAAATTCAAAAAAAAAAAACCGAAACCGTAACGGTATAAAAAACCATTCGAACATTTATAACCGAAAAAAACCGAACGGTAAAAAAACCGATTCCGAAAATTTATAACCGAAAAAAACCGATTCCGAACATTTATGACCGAAAAATAAAACGTTTCAAAAAAACCGATAAAACCCGAAACGGTTATTTAGAAAAAACGGTTTTTTTAAAACCGGTTTTCTAATAACCAAAAACCGGTTTTAAACGATTTTTTTGAATCTCTTTACTCTCTATCTCCTATACATGGACTAACATATGTGTTTCGTTTACCAAGACCACGGCTTACAACGATTCTTTTTTAATGACATGTGGCATCAGAGCCGCGGTTGCGTTAGGGTTGGTTTTACTTTGGTTTATGGTGCCGGTGGTCTCGTGTCACATAAAATCACGCTTTTTTTGTTCATCTGGTGTTGTTTTGGTGACTCTTGTTTTGACTAGCTTTTTATGGTTTTCTAAATATGTTTTTGTTTAAGTCTTTTTTTGGGTTTTTTCATTTTCCCTATTCTTACCTAATTACTTAACTAAATGTGGTTTTCATTTTCTTTTTTTTTCTTTTTTTTTTTTTTTTTTTTTTTTTTTTTTTTTTTTTTTTTTTTTTTTTTGTTTTTTTTTTTTTTTTTTTTTTTTTTTTTTTTTTTTTTTTTTTTTTTTTTTTTTTTTTTTTTTTCTCCCCCCTCCCCCCACCCCCCAACCCCCTGCCCCTCCCTCCTTCCCCCCCCCCTCACGCCCCCGCCCCCGCACACTCCACAACCCCTCCCCCCAAACCCCAAAGCTTAGTTAAGCGCTTTTTTAATAAGCTTATTTGGGTCTTAACTGATTCTGTGGGGTTTAGTGGTTATTGTTGTTGCTGCTGTTTCAAAAGTATTTTTTAGGATTAAATTTGTTCATACCAGCGATTTGGGAAGCTTGAAAAACCCAGATCCACTTTTTTAGGAAAAGGTACAAAGGCACGAAAAGGACAAATAACGAGTTGTAGTGGCGAGTTGACAAGAAGCTCCAGCGAGTTAGGAGCAGCAAGTTACAGGTACAAATTGAAGACAACTCTCTAACGTCAAAATCAAACGTCATGCTGCCCAAATTTCCTCAGACCAGCGAGTTGTCAAAAATAGCGAGTTGCTTGGCAGCGAGTTACTACCCTTAACCCAAACCGTGTCAACTCGGTACTTACCAAGTTGATCGGGTCAAGTCATACGAGTCAAAGTCAACAGAAAAGAAGAAGAAGAAGAAGAAGACTCGAATCCAAACAAACTACAACAAACTACCAAACCCATAAACAAAAACAACAACATCAATTATATCGTCACAATCAATATGCGAAGGAGATCAGGCAAGGAAGAGTCATCAAAAGAAGCAACTCAAAAGGAGTCTAAGTCAACAAGTTCTTCCAAAGGTGCATCTAGATCTCAACCAAAATCATCAGGCAAGTCTGCTCAAGCAGAGGGCCTGGTTCCAACGGGTTGATGATTTGGAAGAACCATTGCATTAAGAGTTCAACACAGGAAATGAAGAGGTGTCGCCTGTTAAAAGAGAGGTAATAGTTATTGCTTGAAACGATCTGTGGAATCAATCAGGCTCTCAAACTCTGATCGATGAAATGGAACAAAACAAAGACTATTGATGACCGATCTCCTCAATCATGTATGACTTAGTTGGCTCAAGCTTTAGGCACACAATCCTTGTTTAATGAGTTTCTGGCTACTCCCATCGATTTCTCTGCCTTTATCATGAACTGGCTCAAATTAAACAATATGACTCAAGATGTGTTGACCGGTCCAACATATGATCTCATGAAAGGCACGTGCAAAAGTGTAGTGGATTTAGAATACCACTTGGAAGAAGTATTCAAAGCTACCAAATGAACAGTAGATTGGCATAAATCTAAAGGAAAGACTGTATCAACCATGATCTCAGCAAGCCCCTCTTTAATTCAGAATTGCACGAGGTTCGTCAGTTATCCCTTTTGATCCGCTTTCATCAGTTAACTGATCTCGAATATCTGAAAAGGCGAGAGCTTAAGTCCAAAAATTATTACAACCTTAAGTACAAGACGAAGGATGCTTGATTACGTCATGTTAATTGGATATGAAGACAAGAGTTCCTAGAAGTTTCTGGAGTCCGGAACAGTTATCTACGACATGCGATGCTCCTGGGGAACATATATTGGAGACCCAAACGTCCAGAGATTTCTATGGATTATACTACCACCTTGGAAATTTCAAAGGATGTCACTCAAGTCACATGATCATTGCTATTACCAGTTTTCAGATTTGGAGTTCTTTTGGTTACTAACATTTCGGAAGAAGATTACTGTTCGAAGGCAGGCGATCCAACTATACCAGGTTTTTGGAGGAAGGCGACCTTCAAAATACTTCGTCGATAAAACATTGAAGATTGTTACTTCTTCTTGTTCAAGGTAAGTTGGCAACCTCATTGGATGAACGGTTTGCCTAAATGTAGCTTTGAGTAATGTACACGAGAGCTTTGTCATTACAAAGAACGTGTGGGGATCTATAACTGGCAGTTGGTAAAGCTACAGAAGAAGATAATACCTCTTAAAAGAACCAGACTCATATGTTTACGATCTCAGTAATATGATCCATAACTATACTTTCCATGGACATCCATAGCATTATCTATCAAGATGACATGGACAGAAATTGTTTGATGTGCACTGTTTGTTAGGTTTATGAAAAGTGTCGATTAATGTGGTTTTATTATTAGACTTTATTTTGTTTAGTTTAATATAGCTTGTAATAAGGTTTATTATGCTTTAAGTAAGAAATAGCATAATAACCAAAGTCTAGGACTGAGTATGTCAAGATGAAAAATAGGATGGAAGCCTCCCCTTTATTGCCTATATCTAGCCCCTCTTATCTTCATTTGTGGGGTGATGCTCTTGTAACCAACTTTCATTTCCCTCCTAAATAATATTTAAATTTTCCCTTCACTTGCTCTCATTCTCTCTAAGCTTGCATGTTGATATGGTTGATTCAAGATTCATGTGACCTATCAAGTGGTATCAATTGCACAATAATAAGTGAGTGTTCGATTTGTGAGTGTTTTTGTTCGACCGAGAATCAAGAATTGGTTTGGTTTTCGAATTCGGTAAGTACTATTGAGGTTTCGAGATTGATTTTGGCTGTGATTTCGAGATATTGGACGTTATTGTACTCTCGGAACTGTTCATTTCATTCTCGGACGCGTTGGATTTGATTATTTGTAGGACAGCTTTGCATTCTCGGTAGAGTGATTTTGTGTTAAGGAACATTTTTTCTTGTAAATTCGCAAATCTTAGTACCGAAACATCAGTGTAATAGATAAATTGATCTTTTGGTTCTATCAAAAGTCGTTTATTAGGAATTTGGTATTAAACTCGGTATTATCAATTTTGTTAAGATTCACAAATTCGGTTTCATCAAATTTGTGATATAGGGAATTTTACTAAGTTAAAAATCGGGTTATAAGGCTTTACAAGTCATTTTAAACTTTCATTTCAAAGTTTTTTCGAGTTTTGTAGTGTTACAAAAATTCGATTGCTCAAAAGATTTACTAAAACTCAGGATAATCAAATTGGTTTTATCGAATTTGATTTTCTAGAACAATGGAGTATCTAAGTCACTCATAAAATATTGGTTTCATCGATTTGTGGTTATTAGTTGTTCATAACTGTTAGAAATTTAACAAGTTAGGTTACCGTGTTTTAGTGAATAGTGTTTACCCGAGTTTGAGTTGTTTATTGATTACCGAGTTTTGTAGTGAAGGATATTTTCGAGTTTGTTCGATTATGTTCGAGAAGGGTATTCGTTTTCAGATTACGTGAACAGTGTTACCGAATTTGACTACTGTTACTGAGTTTGGATATTTTTCAAAATCACCTCATATTGTCTTAAAAGATCCATCTTGAATCTTTTGACATGTTCGACATCCAAAACATACCAACAATCCCTTGCTGAAGCCGGTTCTGAGACTAGGCCACCCATGCTTGAAAGGGGTAGTTACATACCTTGGGCGAGTAGATTCAAACGATTTCTTAATTGCAAGAGGGATACCGAAAAATGCTTCTCAAAGCACTGAAGATGGCCATTATTGTGTTTAGGAACATCACACCTACAGGTTCAGCATTACCAAGGTTGCAAGAAGTAGAGGATCTTCAAGGAGATGACTTATTGTACTATGATGCGGAAATAAAACTCACGAATATGATTCTTCTTTCTATTCCTAATGAGATTTACAATTATGTGGATTCTTGTAAGACGGCCAAGGAAATGTGGGATCGTGTTGAACGTTTGATGAGGGGAACTATACAAAACCAAGTTGACAGGGAAACGCGATTTACAAATGAGTTTGATCAATTTGTTGCAGAACCAGGAGAGTCACTAGTTTCAGTCTACAATCGTTTCGCTCAGTTAATGAATGATTTGGAACGAAACAACATGAAGTTTCCAATTGTTTTTTCAGATTAACACAATGTTTCTGAATATCTTTGCAACCGGACATGGATTGAAATATGTGAGCTCAAGTTCGTTTGGCTATGAAATTGATAGTTTGATTTCGTTTGATGATCTTTTTTTATATCTTCGCAATTTGAGAAATTGGTTTTAATGCTCTCGAGAGCCAAAAATGAATGTTAGAATAAGTCTCTGGATCCTTTGGCTCTAGTAGCACACACCGGGTTCATCTTCTAGAAACACTCTTCTATTATGTGACACAGCCTCCATCTATAGTTGTTTATGATGATGAGTTTGCTGCAGGATGATGTTCACAACCCATTCTGTAAGATCACTTTAGCATTGCTATGTTGGTACTTGCCCAAGCCATTACTCAAAAAGCTTCGCTAATCCATCAACAATCGCCGTGTGCTTCGTCTAATACCAGAATCAAGCGTCGTTCATGGTTGACTGGGTGAATATTCAAAAGCAGAATTTCTGGAAATATTGGAAGAAATAATCGAAGAGCTTATGTTCAAGGAGAAGTTGTTGACAGAATGAATGCTACAAATGAGACTGCAAATGTTTAAAGGATTGTTCGAACTCCGACTCCAGGCAATATTTCAACGGGTCAATGCTATAACCGTGGTGGAAAATGACATTATGCTAGGAATTGTCCCATGACAAGGGTTGAGTATTCGAAAGTATTTCAGGAGCAAAAAAAATAAAAAAAAAAATTAAAACAAAAAAATGTGGTTGGCAAAAACAGGTATGAAGCCGGTGGAATTCTTACTGTGTGCAGAAATGATTTTATCTTTGCGGATGCTCAAGGATGAAGAAATTGAAGAAATAGTGCTAACATATGCTTAATGGCATGAATCCAACATGCTCGATCAAAATTCTTGATGATGAGCCAGCTATGAGTCTGCATTTGTTAAGTGAGGTACAATATTATCCATTATGAGAATGATCGAACAAGCGTATCCAACTCCATACGAAAATTATTACCAAAGTTCCATGGGTTGGATGATCAAATTAATAGCAATATATTCAATTTGATGTCTGTCAAAGGAAATGTTATATAGTGGGCCACAGTGTTGAATAAAGTTGACACTGTTGTTTGAGATCACGGCTGCCGGGGGTGGCTGCGTGTATCTTGGAGTGGTTGACATGTGGTGGGGTTGACAACCTACCCCACACTCCCACGCATCTGCCCAACCGTTTTCAAATCATAAAGTTGTTGTGCTCAGATCTCGGATCCATACATAACAATATGAGGTCTCCTGGACCAGTCAAGAATTGAGTTGGTTCTTGGTTTGGAATTGGGGCGGTGTGGGGGGTTATACTTTTCATTTGTGTTCATTGGTGAGAAAAAAAGATATTTCTTGAAGCTGATGAAAGGGCCACCACAAAATTACACGTTTTCAAAAAACAAGCTGGACTTCAATTGTATCGTGATCGTGGGAAATGATTCGAGATCTTTGATAAACTCTTTGAGATGCGGGTTGAGTCTCTTGTGGGGATTTCCTGTTCACCATACTGTTTATTTGTTGGCCTCGGTATGTGACTTGCATATGGGGGTCTGGGGGGCTATTATGTTGATGAAATTGCCCCCCCAACACGGGAAAAAAAGTGGACTAGTATCAGGTTACTAGCTATGAACACGAGTACTGCGCCCAATGTTATGGAGGAAGATAAAAAAATGTGTGAAAAAATAAAAAAAGATTTCGGGGGGTAATGGTTGTTGGTATTTAGGGGGTTCATAGTGTATTATGGCATGGTTTGGGAAAAACTAGTTATTTACTTGGGGGGGGGGTCCTCTCAGTTATACTGATTCTCTTAGACTAGCCTTGGGCTGTTGAGGACTTTTGGGTGTGGGTGCTAATTTGTATGTGGTGGTAGTCGGGGTTTGCTGGATCGGTCGGAGCAATCGGTTTGTGTTTGGAAGTCGGGTATGCGGGTGAGATAGTCGGAAGCGGTATAGAGA
The DNA here is from genome assembly GCA_026074375.1 of Tanacetum coccineum. Lineage (NCBI taxonomy): Eukaryota > Viridiplantae > Streptophyta > Magnoliopsida > Asterales > Asteraceae > Tanacetum > Tanacetum coccineum. Next base: position 32,254 of record BQNB010019954.1, on the reverse strand, counting down.
GGGTGTGGATGGAGGGATTAATTGGATTATGTTTTGGTTGGATTTGTATTTTATTTGTTGTTGCATTACGGGTTAGGGAAACATCTCAAAGGGAACTCACCTCATGAAGTTATTTTGAGAGAGCGGGGAAGAAAGCCGTACCGGTGTTGCTAGCGGTTCGAGGCGGGTGGTGGAGTGTGTGTTGTGTCGTGCGCTACAGACTAGCTGGTGAGTGGCGATGGTGTGATTTCTTTGGATGTTGATCTTTTGATAGCATCCTCTAGTGTTTCCTCAGATGCTCGAACATTTAAGGGATATTTCGATTTGTACGCGTCTTTGGGCATGCTCATTGTGATTACGTGGGTCTGGCGGGGGGTATTGTGGGAGGGGAGGGTGGGGTTCTTTTTTTGGTGGAGGTGTAAAATTTACTGGGGGTTGGCGGGGGGATGTTTATGGGAGATGGGGTTTGTGGGTAATTGGGGATTTATATAGGGGCAAAGGAGGGGTCTGTTTTTCCTCAAGATCAAGAATAGTATCATGATACTTATCCTCGTTTTCACTCATTTTTCTTTTTAAAATTAACTGCGTGATTGCTGTAATTCCTTATTTTTCTGTTTGAAATGTTTGACCTCTTGACTCAACGCACTTCCCCCCCCTCCCCCCCCCCCCCCCACCCCTAAGAGAGAGACATGTTCAAGATCTCGAATAATCTCTCGATCACGATACAATTGAGAGTCAGCTTGTTTTATGAACACATTTTGCCCTTTCATCAGCTTTAAGAAATTCTTTTAGATAATTGTTATCCTTGGTTATGTTTTCCAAAACCCCATTCCTTTCCTTATACATCTCAATCTGACTGGTCAAAGTCTCATTTTGTTGTTGGACCTTCTGAGCAAATCTTTGTTGTTTTACAGCTTCATCATATGCATTCCTAGCAAGTGTTTCTAATGCACACAGATCAAACACATGTGTATCTTTTTCAACACTGCCATATACACATTTCCTTGACGAATCAATTGATATTGCTATTATCTTGATCATCATCATGGTACTGTTAATAACAAATAAAATATAATTAACCTCAATAACCACCAAAACCTACCATTAATACTAATAAAAAAAAAAAAAAACAATAAAAATAATTTTATAAACCCCCCTTATATATATATATATCCCCCCAACACACACACTCCCCCTTCATTACCTCAACCTTACAAAATGCTGACATCATAGCTTGGCTCTTCATCAGAATTTTGATCAGCTGGTTGGATTCTGGCCATTAAGCATATGTTTGCACTAAGTTCTTCAATTTCTTCCATCCTTGAAGCATCCGCAAAGAGAAAATCATTCTGCTCATCAGTAAGAATTCCACCGGCTTCATCCTGTTTTGCCAACAACATTTGCTCCATGAAATACTTCGAATCACGAACCCTTGGCTTGGGACAATTCCTCGCATAATTTCCTTTTCCACCACAGTTATAGCATTGACCCATTGAAGTATTGCCTGGAGTCGGAGTTCGAACAATCCTTTGAACATTTGCAGTCTCATTTGTAGCATTCATTCTGTCAACAACTTCTCCTTGAACATAAGCTCTTCGATTATTTCTTCCAATATTTCCAGAAATTCTGCTTTGAATATTCACCCTGTCACCATGAACGACTGCTTGATTTCTGGTATTAGACGAAGCACTAAGGCGATTGTTTGTTGGATTAGAGAAGTTTTGAGTAATGGCTTGGGCAAGTAACAACATAGCAGATGCTAAGGGATCTTCAGAATGGTTGTGAACATCATCCTGCTCAAACTCTTCATCATAATCAACTATAGATGGAGGATGTGTCACATAATAAGAAGAGGTGTTTCTAGAAGATGAACCCGTGTGTGCTACTAGAGCCAAAGGATCATGAGACTTTTCTAACTTCTTTGCTCTCGAAGCATTAACCAATTTCTCAAATTGCGAAAGATAATAAAAAAGATCATCAAACGAATCAAACTATCAATTTCTTAGCAAAAGAACTTGAGTCACATATTTCAACCATTCCGGTTGCAAGCTATTCAGAAACTTTGTGTTAACTGAAACAATTGGAAACTTTATGTTGTTTCGTTCCAAATCATACATTAACTGAGCAAAATGATTGTAGACTGAAACTAGTGACTCTCCTGGTCTGCATACAATTGCATCAAATACTATTTGTAAATCGTGTTTCAACATGTTCAACTGGGTTTTTGTATAGTTCTCCCTCATCTAACGTTCACACGATCCATCCTTTCCTTGGCGTCTTACAAGAATCACAGAATTGTAAAAAGCTCTTAGGAATAGAAAGTTGAATATATTCGTGAGTTTTATTTCCGCATCATAGTACAATAAGTCATCTCCTTGAAGATCCTCTACGTCTTGCAACCTTGGTAATGCTGAACCTGTAGGTGTGATGTTCCTAAACACATAAGGGCCATCTTCTAGTGCTTTGAGAAGCCATTTTTGGTTATCCCTCTTGCAATTAAGAAATCATTTGAATCTACTCGCCCAAGGTATGTAACTACCCCTTTCAAGCATGGGTGGCCTAGTCTCAGAACCGGCTTCAGCAAGGGATTGTTGGAATGTTTTGGATGTCGACATGTCTTAAGATTCAAAGATTGGATCTTTTTAGACAAATATGAGTGAGATTTGTGAGAAAATATCCAAACTCGGTAACAGTAGTCAAATTTGGTAACACTGTTCACGTAATCTGTAAACGAATACCCTTCTCGAACAGTACACTAACAAACTCGGAAATCTTCAAATACTAAACTCGGTAATCTACAAACTACTCAAACTCGGTAACACTATTCACTATAAACTCGGTAAACCTAACTTGTTAAATTCTAACAGTTATGAATTAATAATAACCACAAATTCGATGAAACCGAATTTTATGATGACTAGATAATCCAAGTGTTCTAGAAAATTCAAATTCGATAAAACCGAATTTGATTACCGAGTTTTAGTAAATCTTGAGCAATCGATTTTTAACACTTCAAAACTCGATAAAACCGTGAAATGAAAGTGTAAAATGACTTGTAAAGCTTATTACCGATTTTTAACTTAGTAAAATTCCCTATATCACAAATTTGATGAAACCGAATTTGTGAATCTTAACAAAATTGATAATACCGAGTTTAATACCAAATTCCTAATAAACGACTTTTGATAGAACCAAAAGATCAAATATATCTATTACACTGATGTTTCGTACTGAAATTGCTAAATTTACAAGAAAAAATGTTCCTTAACACAAAATCACTCTACCGAGAATGCAAAGCTTCTACCAAAAATCAAATCCACGCGTCCGAGAATGAAATGAACAGTTCCGAGAGTACAATAACGTCCAATATCTCGAAATCACAGCCAAAATCAATCTCGAAACCTCAATAGTACTTACCGAATTCGGAAACCACCAATTCTTGATTCTCGGTCGAACAAACACGCACAAATCGAACACTCTACTTCTCTATTGGCAATTGATACCACTTGATAGGTCACATGAATCTTGAATCAACCATATCAACATGCAAGCTTAGAGAGAATGAGAGCAAGTGAAGGGAAAATTCAAATATTATTTAGGAGGGAAATGAAAGTTGGTTACAAGAGCATCACCCACAAATGAAGATTAGAGGGCTATTTATAGGCAATAGAAGGGAGGCTTCCATTCCTTATTTTTCTATCTTGACAATACTAGTCCCTAGACTTTGGTTATTATGCTATTTCTTACTTAAAGCATAATAAACCTTATTACAAGCTATATTAAACTAAACAAAATATGTCTTAATAATAAAACCCACATTAATCGACCACTGTTTCTTACCTAACAAACAGTGCACATCAAACAATTTCTGTCCATGTCATCTTGATAGATAATGCTATGGATGTCATGGTAAGTAGTGTAGGGAGTCATTTTTCTGAGATCTAAACAGTATGAGTCTGGTCTTAAGAGGTTTATCTTCTTCTGGTAGCTTTCAACTGCCAGTTATAGATCCTCCACACGTTCTTGAATGACAATACGTCTCGTGTACATTCTCAAGCTACATTTTGTGACACCGGTAATCCAAATTGAGGTTGGCCAAACTTAACCTTGAACAAGAAGAAGTAACTATCTTTCAATGTTTTAGCGACAGAATGTATTTTGATGTCGCCTTCTCAAAACCTGTATAGTTGATCGGTCCTGCCTTCGAACAGTAATCTCTTCCAAATGTTTGTAACCAAAGAACTCCATGATCTTGAAACTGGTAATAGCAATGCATCATGTGTCTTGAGTAGACATCTTTTGAAGTTTCCATGTTGGTAGCATATCCATAGAATCTCTGACGTTTTGGTCCCCAGTGATATGTTCCCCAGTAGGCATGCTTGTCGTAGACAACTTGTGCCGGACTCCATATACTTCTAGGAACTTTGTCTTCAATCCATTTAACATGACCGTAATCAGCAGCCTTCGTCTTGGTAAGTGAGGTTGTATATTTTTGACTTAAGCTCCCTCCTTTCAGATATTCGAGATCATTATTGATGAAGTGATCAAAAGGGATAACTTGACGACCTCGTGCATTCTGAATTAAAGGAAGGGGCTTGCTGAGATCATGGGGATACGGTCTTCCTTTAGGATTATGCCAATCTAACTGATCATTGGTAGCTTTGAATACTTCTTCCAAGTGGTATTCTAATTCCACTACACTCTTGCACGTGCCTTTCATGAGATCATATGTTGGACCGGTCAACACATCTTGAGTCAGATTGTTTAATTTGAGCCAGTTCATGATAAAGGCAGAGAAATCGATAGGAGTAGCCAGAAACTCATTAAACAATGGATTGTGTGCCTAAAGCTTGAGCAAACTAAGTATACATGATTGAGGAGATCGGTCATCCAATAGTCCTTTGTGTTTTGTTCCATTCACGGATCAGGAGTTTGAGAGCCTGATGGATTCCACAGTCGTTCATCAATAGCTATTATCTCTCTTACAGGTGATACATCATCATTTCCTGTGTTGAACTCTTGATGCAATGGTTCTTCCAAATCATCAACCCTTGGACCATGCTCCTCTGCTTGAGCAGACTTGCCTGATGATTTTGGTTGAGATCTGGATGCACCTTTGGAAGAACTTGTAGACTTGGACTCCTTTTGAGTTGCTTCTTTTGATGACTCTTCCTTTCCTGATCTCTTTCGCATTGTACCTCAGTTTGATCCAGCAGAGGGTTCTTCATCTTTGTCTTGATCATCACGTCCTCTCTTTAGGGTCACCACATCACCATATGAGGCAAAGAGGTCCTTGTCCGAGTTGTACGATTCAATCAATGTATTGTAGAGATTCTTCTGAATGTCTGATCTGTTCATTGATTTATTTTCTTTAATTTTGTCGATGAGAATCTTCTTTAACTCGAATTCTGAGAGAGATGCTGCTGCAGCATAAGATGTCTGAGGTTGATTGGATGATCTAGCCAACACTTCAGCTCCTAGAGATTCTGTGACATACTTCTCAACCTTTGGCATGATCTTAGATACTTGAGCTTTAACCTGATCCTTGATTATGGCCTTAATGTTTGAGTGTATCTGTTTAAGAAATTTGCCATTCTCGGCTTGAGCTTCTTCTCTGAGCTTGTTGAATTGTAGCTGAACAACCCCCCCCAAAAACCCTATTTTTTATTTACTGCAATCTTTCATCTTAGACGCAAGGTAGTTATCAACAATGCCCGGAATAGACGATAAAGCTTTAGCAAATTGATTGGTTTGTTTGAGCTTGGATATTTCAGTCTCTAATGAAGATACCCTTCGTTCAAAACCAAATAGAGATGCAAAGTTGGGGATCTCTGGCAGGGTTGTTGTTGGAATAGTTGTTGTTGTTGTGGAATCATGTGTTTGTTGTTGAGGTTGAATGATTGTAATGGGTGGTTGAGGAATTATATTGTAGAAAGAAGGTGTCTCAGTAGTGGCAGAAACTGATACATTGACAGGAATATCTGATTGAATGTTTGGATTTAAAATCGAGTAAGATACCCTGTATCGGTGGAGGGATAATTGTTTAGACCACCAAATCTGATGAAACAGAGGAGCTTTGTGTAGTTAAAGTTACGTGAACCTCTTCCGTGTCTGGATTAGTTTGAGCATCTGTCATTTCCGCATCTCTTTTATCCAGGTTGAGATTCAAGTCTCTGTACAGTTCGTCATCTTTTTCATCTTCTTGTTCTCCTCCCATAACATTATTATCATCCTCTTGATTTTCTTCTTAATCCGTAATTTCATAATCAGGTGGTGTTGATACCTTCTTATCAGAAGACACTTCATCATCATCATTTGCTTTTTCTTCTTCCTGATCATCTGCATTGTATGTGGACAAGTTTAGGTGAACAAAATCATCTCCTTCATCATCTGATTTAGTTTCTCCACTGAAATTCTCTTGATCATCATCTTCATCATCATTGTCATTTGCACTGTCATGCTCGTCATTGTCATCTTCACTGTCATGCTCATTATTTTATTCATCATCTTCTCCTTAACTGAATGTCCAAGATTCATCTTTACTCTCTGATCTGTATTCAGGTACATCGGGAACCTCTGGTTTGTCACCAGCTCCTTCATTTGTACCAGATACGGTTTGTTGTTGCTCATCAGGAACCTTTGACTGTATGTCAACTCCATCACCTAAGCCACTTGCGTGAGAGCTGTGGAATTCTTTCTTGCTTATCTTGGTTGCGAACTTTATTTGGTCAGCTTCAGATAATGCAACCTCAGATAGCACCGTTAAACCTTTTGACTTTGTTGTAGATTGCTTCATCTTGGCAGGTTTATTCCCACCCCCACCCCCCCACTTTGCGAAGTCTTGATTATTTTTCCTTTTGAAGCTTGAGTAGGCTTTGTCTTGGGAGATGATTCAGAATCAGCTTTCTTCTTTGTAGATTTTGGTTTTAGAGACTTTACACCAGTAGCATAAGCACGGTAAGTCATGTAGGCTTTAGACTCGAACATGGCTTGGTTGGTCAAGTGCTAAGGGATAATAGCTCCGTGTACTTGTGTGTCATGATGTTTACAAATGACTCTTACTGTGGTGAACATGAAGTCATCCCTGGCATAGTGCCAAAACATCTTGTTTCTCTTTGGTATTGTCTGATCCGTTGCCATGAAGTAGTCGACAATGACTTTGGTGAATCGTTGATAATACATGTCATTGTTCTTCTTTGAATTCTTGTTCTCCACTTGAAACACCAAGTTTTCCTACAGTAAGTAGACATAGTCAACCTTCTTGTTATAATACATGCCCCAAAGAATTTGAGCACGTGACAGGCGAAGACTTTCCAGAGCAGTAGTTTTTCCACTTAGACACTTGTTGATTATGGCATCAAATGATATCCATGGTTAATGCATGTGATTGACGTTGACATCGGATAAAAACTTGATCTCACCAGTGTATCCAAGGTCTCTAATAAAAGATAGAATTTCGTCTTCAAGTGGAGGTTCTTTAAATTTCTGACCTGGGAGTTTAGGGCAAATCTTGAGCATATCTCTAAAATTGTCAATGTTAACAGTATGACTTTTGCCATTTAACTTGAAACGAAGTCAAGAATGATGTCTAAAGACAGTGACCCAGAACTCTTGCATGTATATTTCTGGTACATCAGCAGAGATCTCAAATGCGTTGTAGAATGGAGTGAGTTTGAAAGCATCTAATTGCCAGCTTGATGAGTAGGGTCTTGGAATTTGGAGAATTAAGTTAGTCGAAGACATGCTTTTCCCTATCTTAAGAAGGTTAGCAGGGGAACTATTCATCATCCAGTGCTGGTATGAGCTCTTGTAGTATCCATGATTCTGCTAAGATAGGATCAATACAGTTTATGTACAACTAATTTTATACAATATACTAGAGAGACCTATTAAGTGAGCATATAAAGTTGATTCATGATGTGAGCATTTCTTAAGAATTAGGAACTTTAAGACTTTTTGCACTTATTAAGATCTATCCATTAAAAATGACAACTTAAGCTAACTTAACTTGTTTTAGAGTATATAATTAACCAAGTTTAATTAACTCTTTAATTAAGTTTCTAAATCGCCTTTTATATTAGAAATTATCTTAAGTATGTTTGGTCTTGATAGATAAACTGATATGAAAGGAAGAAAACTAGTTGTCCCGGCTCCTTAATGATCAAGTTGTTCGATTCCTTATGTAGACTAGTTGTTCGGGTCCCAAAGGACATGCAGTTGTTCGGTTCCTTAATACACTGAGTTGTTCGGTTCCGTATTACTCGAAGTTGTTCGGTTCCTTCTAACTTCAGAGTTGTTCGGTTCTTTCTAACTGCAGAGTTGTTCGATTCCTTATAACAACAGAGTTGTTCGGTTCCTACTAACTAGTAAGTTGTTCGGTTCCTTCTAATCTGCAAAGTTGTTTGGTTCCTTATAACAACAAAGTTGTTCGGTTCCTACTAACTAGTGAGTTGTTCGGTTCTTTGAGCCCCATGAGTTGTTAGGTTCCTCTAATAGCTTTAAAGTGGTTCGTCCTTAAGTCATACTAGTTATTCGATGCCTAAGCCTGACTTAATGTCGGTTCCTGAAGAGAAAAGTTGTTCGGTTCTTCAATGGAACGAGTTGTTCGGTTCACCTTTTAATTTTTCACAAACATAACATTTCAAGCATTCAAACTTGATTCTTATCATAAGAACAACGCTTAGGGACACGAAAATGGTCATGAATCCACAGAATCATCAATTGTATACACAAAACGAGCACATTTAATCATTAACGCACATATATTCCACCGACTACAAGTAATGGTGAGATTAGAACATTCAAACACATTCAAGACAATGGTATTTAGCTCCTAAACACAAAACCCATAATCATTTTACAAAATTTCACATAAACCTAAATTTTCAATCAATAGATTGATCATATTTCATTCATACGTTAAACATACATGAAACTGAGTTAAATTAGTACATTTACAACCTTAAAACTACAAAACCCCTCCAACTAATTGCGTTTTAACCAAGTTGATGTTGTCAAGAACCCTAATTTTGAGAATTAAAGATTTCGATATCAATTGTGGATGAAAAGCCAATTCATTTGAGACGTAGGTAGGTTAGGTGATGTATAACATTTTATATGTTGTACCTTAGAGATGAAAACGATTAGAAAAGAAGATTGCAGAATGGCGATTTTGAGGGAGGGAGAAAAATTTCTTAAGTCTGTGTTTTGAGTGAGGGTGATAGGGTGGGGTGTGTGTGTGTTAATAAACAAGTTACGTCCTTTATTGGAGCCATCACTAGACTGCTCCCACACTTGTCCACACATCCACCCCTGATACAGCGCTTCCCCCTACGTGACCTTCATACATGCTGCAAGTAAGAGCAAAACTCCTCTCCTCATCCTAACTATAACCTAAGCCCCTGCCCGCGCATCGCTGTAGGCATCTCTAAACCCATACTCTCGCGTCTCTCTAACATTTCGGTAACTCATCTACGCCTCCCCCTACCCTGTTTTTCTACCCCCTAGCATTTTTTCCTTTTTTTTTCCTATACAAACACTTGAACTTGCACATTTACTCCCTAAAGGCATAAACATAACATATAAGGCACACATAAGCTAAACTTAATTAACTATCCTTAAAGAATGATATTATGTTATTGTTTAAAACCTTTTTCCCTTTAAGCACATTTTTTATTAAGAAGAAGATATTTGACCATTTTCCTCCCCTTCAAAACAATGATCCATTTTCTATTTAAAAGTGCGGTTTTGTGTTATGTATGTAATCGTTGTGTTGTTTTTATTTGATGTGGTCAAATGTCTCTGAAAAAGCATTTTCTGATGAATTCATATTTTTTTCTTCTAAAATCAAACACCAAAATAAGATTTCTCTTATTTTAACACATAAGTGCACTGACACGTACACTTATGGTAATATAGGAAGCACAGGTTGTGTTACAAAGTAAACACAAGCTTTGCATGGTCATAAAGTAGACCATGCCCGAGAATAAATTCCCGTTGAGAGGTCAAGTCTCCTTTTTGACGGAATACTTGCCTTTAAGTGAAGGGCGGGTTGCTATTCTGGAACTTAATTCAAAAGGCTATTTTGGCATGTTTTGAAAACTTTCGGAAACTATCTGCACGCCAAACTTATTACAGATTCGTATCAATTATTGAATGAAATTTCTAAGGACCGTACATGTATCCTATTTTCAGAAGGATCCGTTGCCATAATTACACCTCTTTTTGTGTTTTTCTATTTTTTTTAATTTTTTTCTTTGGTTTTATGAATTATATATTTTTGTATTTTGTTTTTATAAAAATTTGAAAAATAAAAATCTTTTTTGTTTTTATGGTTTTAATATATATACATATGATACAGGATATTTGAATAGGTACCACCACTATTCATCAACTTCATCTGCCAATTGTTTCAGAGTTTCTAGTGTAAAACTCCGCATTCCCAGCTTGTTGATCAGAAATTCAATTCTTTCTCGACCAAGGGCTTTAGTGAAGATGTCTGCCAGTTGATACTCCGTATTGACAAAATAAAGTTCGATCACCCCATTCTCAACATGCTCCTTGATAAAGTGAAATCTGATGTCTATATGATTCGACTTGGAATGTTGAACGTTGTTGCAGCATAAAGCAATTGCGCTTTTGTTATCACAGTACATTGGAATTTTACTGAATCCAAAGCCATAGTCGGTAAGCTGTGATCTTATCCAAAGGACTTGTGCACAACAACCAAAAAAGATTATATTTAGCTTCTGTACTGGATATAGCAGCGCTTTTTTGCATTTTTGATGACAAGCTTACAAGTCTACCTCTCCATGAACTGCATACTACCGATGTGATCCGCATCGGCAATGTTGTTTTAGGAGCAATCGAAGAATACTTCGGATACCATTGTCCCGATTGACGTTCCTCTTTTGATTAGCGAAAGATCCTTTTGACGCATGTAAGTGCTTTTCGTAGGCCTGACCCTGACTACCGGGCACTTATGCATATAGCAATTGTAGGTCAGGTGTTTTTTCTACTCGGCTGTAAGATAAAGGTGGGTGCCAATCATGACGACGCTAGCTATGCGGAATCAAAGCTTTCACCATTTGCTATCCTCATTCTGTTTGGATTTTCTGTACCTGGGAGTATCAACAGGTACAAAGAGTCAAAAATCGTATTTCTTTAAAGATGCAAGGGCATATTTTGACTGGTTAATAAAGATGCCTCTAGGACTTTGAGAAATCTGTAGTCCTAAAAAACATGGGATTTTGCCCTTTCATTGACATTAAAATTTTGACACATGATTTTTAGCAAATAGGTCAAAAAGTTCAGGTGTAGATGCAACAAAGATATTATCATCGAATATATGTGTACATAAGTTAATTCCTCACCTTCCATTATGGATAACAGAGTAGGATCACTGAGCCTCTTGGGAAGTCTTGGGATATCAGGAACGAAGACAACATGTCATACCACGCGCGTGGAGCTTGTTTCAACCCATAAAGTGCTTTCTTTAGCTTGTACACGTGATTGGGGTTATCTGGATCCACAAACCCGTTCGGCTGGCTAACATAAACCTCTTCTCGAATTTACCTTTCAAAAATGCTCAGATTTCACACCATTAAGGATAGACGACCAAGTTAATGTGGCGGCAAAGCAAGTCATTGATGGAGAAAAATCCTTTTAGCCTCTAATCTTGCAACTGGAGCAAAAGACTCTTCAAAATCAATTCTCTCTTGTTGACGGTAACCACGAGCCACTAACCAAGCTTTGTTCTTTAGAATACCTACCAGTTCGTCTAGCTTCACTTTGTAGATTCACTTCAAGGTAATAACCATAACTTTATCTGGTCGGGGTACGAGCTCCCATACTCTAAGTCGTTCGAACTCATTGAGCTCTTCTTGCATTGCTTCGATCCAGCAGGATTGAGTCAAAGCCTCTTTATACGACTTGGGTTCAACAGTAGTGAGGAAAGCATTGTAGTAAAAGAAAAGAGCTTGCTCATGTAATTGTAGCCTTGTGGAAACTGGTCTAGCGAAGTTAATCGATTATTTTTTCAACGTGGCGTGATCCTTAGTCCATTTGCTATTGTGTTCAGAAATTTGGTGATCGGGATGCACAATTGTATGAATAATATCCAATGATGAAGATTGATAAGAATGAACTTCTAGAATTGGGATACCAAAGTACGGATCATTACCCATATGTGCAACTTCAAGATCATGATTATCTTCTTCAACCATCGTTTAGGAATGTCGGGAGGTTTGAGGTTTTTTCGGGTTTGTTGTTGAGATTTACTTGGTGATGGTTGCATCTTGGTCAAACATTTGTTTGAAGAAGCGGTGAACGGTTGATACAGCGGGACTGGAGCTAACTACTTTGGAATTAGAGCAACGAATTCAGGGGCTGGGTAATCAACATTGGGTGGATGAGTGAGTAATTCATCAAACATCGGTTGAAACAAAAGATCCTAATCACTTCTCGAAGGTGGTACAAACGGTGTTGAAGGAGGAGGGTTTCGCACGAGTCCTAAACTAATTGTTGCAGGAGTCATTTCATGAAGTGCGTGTCCTGAACTGCTGTGTTCAGAAACCATCGCAGTCAGCTCATCAAAATCTACATAAATTGTTTCAATGATTCGTCAGGTACGTCAGTTGTAATTTTGAAATGCTCTCTTTGTGGGTGCATAGCCAATGAAAATACCAATATTAGCTTTTGGCTGTAACTTACCCAAGTTCTCACTATCATTTGTCATATAGCAGAGTGCACCAAGTAGATGGATAAAAGATAAGTCGGGAGGTTTGTCATGTAAAAGCTCATATGGTGTTTTGAGGTGACGAAGACGTATGATGGAACGATTTTGGGTGTAACATGTGGTAGCAACTGCTTCTGCCCATAAGAATAACTGAGCTTTTGCATAAATCAACATTGAGCGGGATGCTTCAATTAGCGTACAATTACGTCTTTCAACGACACCATTTTGTTGTGGAGAACGAGCAACAGATGTTTTATGAGAGATGCGAACCTTCTCATAATATTCACGCAAAGTATGATTAACAAATTCAGTTCCATTATCTATTCTGATGCGTCGGACAGGTACTTTAAGCCGCACTTGGATCATCTTGAGAAACTTGATTATGAAATCTGAAGCTTCATCTTTTGACCTTAAACATTTAACCCATGTGAATCGAGAGTAATCATCGACAATGACGAGGATGTACTTCTTTCCATTAACACTTGCGATACGCATTGGTCCACAAAGATCCATGTGCAAAAGATAGAGTTTTTCTTGGTTGGTGTCTTCAGATTTAGGTTTGTGGGGTTTCTTCTTGCTTTTACCCATTGCACAAGCAGAACACAGATGGTCCTTTTCAAATTTTAGCTTAGGGAGACCTCGAACAAGACCATGTCTAGCTAAATGGTTGATTGCACCAAAGTTCAGATGAGACAGACGTCGATGCCATAGCCAGGACTTAGTCTTTAAGGCCTTTGACAAGAGACATATAGGAGAGGACGCCATCATATCTCCAAGAGACAGAGTATACAGATTGTTGCCTTGAGATCCAGTCAATAGATCAATGCCTTCAAAATTACGAATGAAACAAGTGTGTTGACGAAAAGCAACTTCAAGGTTCGAATTACAAAATTACCCAACGAAGAATAAGTTGTGTCCAAGTCCTTCCACATAGTAAACCCTTGATATCGTAACATTCCCAATCTAATAATCATCATATCCCAATATCTTTGCCACGTGATCATTTATGAATTTGACTGTACCCAAAAACTTATTGACGAAATTGGTGAGCTGAGAGCGATCTTCGGTCATATGCTTAGAGCAGCCAGAGTCCAAATACCAGAGAACAATTTGGACGACCTGTATTCATTAAGAGAGGAAGATGGAATATCAGAAACTATGGATCCCCAAGATTGGCGAGGTTCCTTTTTGTTAGCAGATACATATTTTAGAACGTTAAATTTGCTAACAGGAACATTAGTTTTAGATTTCCTAGGTTTCCGTGAGTAAACCAATGTTACGACAGGTTTAGATGTTTCATTATCTAGAGCAGTTGGTTTCCTAAGGGGTACTTCAGTAGTTGTGGTAATCCTAGTTAAAGGGCAAAAATTTCCTACTGTAGTGCAGGTCTCTGACAGTCGGTCTCCAGATATATCTAATATTTGTAAAAAACACCTTTCCTGTTGGTTTCCAACTTTTCTCTTTGATTTTCTTACAGATTTGAATTTTAGTCATGAGCATTTTCATATTATGTTAAAAATCATGAACACACAAATCATGATTATCAGAAAGCATGCAACCATTACACTTAACACATTTAAGTTTAGAATTCGCATTAAGCTTGGAATGCTACACAGTAGCAGTTCCCTTAGGTGTAACAACACAATCTTTATTTTTCAAACTAGATTTAACTTTCCAAGGGTGGACTTCTACTTTATTCTTCTGAGTACTACTTGGTGTTTGCCGAATCTTATCTTTCTTTGTATTGCCTGAAGGCTGTGATCCGCTAGCACTAGTAGAAGGTTTTAATCCTGTAGAAGACAACATAGGTTTGTTAGAAAAACTAGGTTTGATGTAGATGGCTATTTTTGTGATCTCGTTTTGTCCTTGTTCTTGGGGTCATCACCACTAATTTTTCACCAGAAATTATGATACTAGGGCAGGTTTGACTAATTTTTGTAAGTAACTCCTGAATTAGTTTAGTATACCTACAGGCAGATTCTAAGGATTAATCTAGGGGATAATTTGCTTTAACATGATCAACTAGATCCCTAAGAACTGCAGCTTCTTCCTGAGTGTGCTTAATATAGGCAGAGTGAGCTGTCCTTTTATTCAACAATTTAGGGGTTATTGGTTCCATATTAATCTGAAGCATCTCTGGATCACTAGGGTGTTTTGTAACTTCATTATCAACTAGAGCTTTTCCTTTAAGTTTCCTTAAATCATCCTTGAGAGCTGTAATTACCAAAACTTTTTCCTGAAGACGAGCATTTAAATCAGAAATTTCCACAGACTTTAGATTGACTTGATTAATTAAATCTTCACACTGTTCTTTTGATCGAATACGTGCTGGTTTAATCGAGTCATAAAGTTGCTTATAGGTCTGTTTCAAATGCTCATTCTCAGCAATAAGCTTTGACACCCTATGATCCAATTCGATATTTATTGTTTCAATCTCCTCTAAGTCCTTTTTAATCTTATCCTCATTCATTTTCCCACTTAGAGATTTAATTCTCTCTTTCAACTTCTTTATGACTGTGTCTTTTTCTTGAGACTGAGATTTCAATTGATTTAATTCAAACAATTGATCAAAACTTGGAGCACTTTGATTTGAAACAGAATTGTCCCTTTGAAAAATTTCCTGATTAAGTTGAGTATCAACTTCTAAAGAAATGCAATGTTTTTCAAGAGTGGTAAAATTTCTGAATAATTTATCGTAAGTCACTTTTTCAATGAAATCCTTTTTGTTGAGAAGCTCAGCCTTAAGTTTGAGACATTTTTCACATTCATGCACATTTACATAAGCATTATCCACAGAAGAATTCATAATTATGTTCACTATATCTTTGTTGATGACTTGTTCCAAGAGTTTTTCATTCAAAACTTGATTCATTTTAACTTCAAATGTTTTTGACTTTAAACGATGTTGTTCCACAACCTGTTCCATTAGATAAAGACATTTTGGACTTCAGAAAGTTCATCAATCAAATATTGATCGAATGTATTTAATAAGTCCTTCAGAGCTTTTACAAATGGAATTATTTCATCCCTAAAACAAGCTTTTGTATGTTCAAACCCCCACGAGCCCTCAGTGATAACTGTGGCCGTGGTTCTTTCTTTGATAACCACGTCAAAGCCAACAAGATAGTGTTTAAGTTTCTTCAAACTCGTATTACCATGCTGACTTTAGGAAGTTCTTTCAGAACCTCAACTTTGGTGGGTCTACAAGAAGGAGTAGGATTTGAAGAATTCATAAAATTCTGAGACCAAAAGGCTTGTTCAGTAGATAATTTAGTTTATGGATCAAATCGTGTTTTAAAATCTTAAGAAAGTTAGTTAAGAGCAGCATAATCGACTGGTATAGTATTAACTTTCTTTTCTAACATCATTAGATCCTGTTGTTTTAAAAACATTTTTGAACGACTCTAATCAGCAAGCACAAGGGTCTCTTTGGAGTCAGTAATCACAATAGCATGAGAATTCTTAATGACATTACCATCATAAAGCTTTGGTTCCACTACTTGAGCTTTCTTCAGATAGAAAGGATTTTGAAAACCTAGAGCTTGTTTAGTGGTATGATCATAGAAAAACTATGGTTTTGTCAACATATGAACAGTTTGTGCTGATTGATCTCTTTTATAAACAATATTATCTAGCTATTTGATCTTCTTTTCTAAAGCAATTTCTCTATCAATATTTCTAGATTCTTCTTTCGTAAAAATCATTTTTGAGAAGAGTAACGGTTTTGCATTAAAGATTCCTTATCTTTTTAAATGTTCAGAAAGAGATTTTTGTTTAAGATGATCAATCTCGACGAGACTGTTCACATGTAATCTGAAACATTATCTTATACTTTTTAAATCAGACATTTTGTCCTTATTTCAAGAACTTTAAACTTGTTCTTTATATCTTCAAGCTCAGCAGTTAAAGTATCATTGACACTTTATTGTCCAGATTATCTTGGTACAAATTCTTATCTTGATTTTTTTAATTATTAATCACAGATAATATTTCATGCATTCTGTGTGCAGATGAGTTAGAATTCTGAACAACTGCCTGTTGTGATTCTGTCACATACTGAGAATAAGGAATGATATTGCTATCACTGGTTATTTCAGTCTCTGAATGGTTCACAACATTCAACTGTTCAGAAGACGGCATCACCTGCACACCTTGATTAATCATATTGTTATCCACATTATCAGGATTGTGTACCTCAGCGAGAGCATCTGAACCATAATGAGATAAATTCGCCATGAGAGCAACTTTGGCAGTATTGAGTTCATCACAATCAGAGTCATATGCATCCAAATCATCGGCTTGATAAGCAGCATTGTGAGTAATGACAGTCTGTGTGGCTTGACCTTCTACAGTTCTTGGATCTGCCAAAAATGCTAGTTCTTCCTCATGTAGAATTTGACCATTTGCTTGAGCTTGTACCAGCAACACTTTATCCTTAAACCATGAATCATCCCGTTTCCTTTTAGGTTTAGTGCACTGTTTGGACATGTGTCCTTCCCCTTTGCAGTTGTAACAAATAACAGTCCTTTGTTTCCCCGTAGAATTGCTTCCACTTGCTCCTGGAGTGTAGGTCCTAGTGGTACCCGTAGCAAAAGAAATTTGTCTCCCCTGTACTGGTTGTAAAGTCACTCTTCCATCATTAATGGTAGCTTGTTGCCTAGGGTTTGACAGAATTCCTCTGCTGGTTTTGGTTATTAGGATAGCAAGAATGTGACGACAACTGACAGAATGACAATCATGTGGTTGATGGCTTCAATGGGATGCGTCACCTTGCTTGAACACTAGAACATTTAGACAAGAGTCTAGAGTTGGGGAAATTCAGGTTTGTTGTTTGTTGGTTAATAAGTGGGAGCATATTCCATTGAGGGGATGGATGATGTGGTGAATAAAACATACGGTGAACTGATGATTGATAAATCATCTGGATGGATAAGTGAATTGAAAGAGGTGTTGATGATTGATTGATTGAGTATTGTTGAGACTGATAAGGTGATCCATACTGTGGAGATTGATATAGTGAAACTTATGGTTAAAATTAAGAGTTTTGGTATGAGTTCTAATGAGTTTGATAAGGAGACTAGGATCTGATGGGTTGCAACCAAAGCAAGTGGATCTGAGTTGCATTCATGGATTAAACGAACTTCATTGCCAATGAAATATCGTGTTGTTCCCAAATAAGCATGAAGTGATCAATATTAGTTGTTTGCAAGTCCGACCAGTTTGACATCGGTCATAAATATCTCCAACTAGAGGAAGAGTAATTCAAAACTTGGTGATCACTTGAAATTGTTTTCACATTGTAGAATGTTCAATGTCCATTAAGTAGCATGAAAATCTTAAGTAGAAATCCGTAGTGTTTTACACCCCTCTTTATAAGCAAACTTATCGAATTCATCATATAGTTTACACTCTCTTTCCTGTTTTGTCAATGAAGTTCTTGCATGAGAAGTTGAATTCTTCCAAAGTTCCTTGGCGATTCGATAATTGCTAACAAGTGCATAGACCCCTCAGTGTGGTAAACCTTTGGAGAATGAATATTTGTTGCTTTGACCCACAACACCACTTGAATTGCATCCGTAGCAGAGAACTCATAGTATTTCATTGGTCTAGTCACTCCAGTTCTACCTCAATCGTACTACAAATGAGTGGACTATTTTAACGATTCAAGAATCATGCGCCAAGTTGTCTATTCATGCATGTATAGCTCCATTATGCTTTTCTAAGAATCGTACATATCTTTTTCCAACATAGGTGGATGATTGTCAGCACCGAAAAGAATCGCTTTATCAGCAAGAGTCGTCATTGAGAAATTTATATGTTAAAAGATTACTATTTGACCGAACAGTAATTGAAAGAAATTGTGTTTGAAGGTGTTGTCTTTTATGTGTTTTAAGTCGTGAAAACTACATAGGATTTTACAATTCTTGACAAAACCGAGAAAACAAGTGAATTTTTCATGGGAATTTACAAGTCAGTATAATTTTGTTAACAAATTTATGTGTTTGAACTTTAGTTGCAAATTCAGTGTCTAAATGAAAAATTACGAATTAGGTGGTCAATTAAAACTGCTAATTCGGTTGCCAAATAACTGCTAATTCAGTTGCTGCTAATTCGGTTGCCAAATAACTGCTAATTCGGTGTTGCTAATTTGGTTACCAAAGAAACTGCTAATTCAGTACTGCTAATTAGGTTACCAAAGAAACTGCTAATTTGGTGCTGCTAATTCGGTTACCAAAGAAACTGCTAACTCGGTGCTGTTAATTCGGTTACCAAAGAAACTGCTAATTCGGTTGCAACTAGTACGAAACTCAAACTTTTAAAAACACAAAAAGACACATTTTTGATTGATTTTTCCTAAATTTTCTTGTACAACTAGTATTACTAAGCCTATAGGTACCTTAAAAATGCAAACTTTATGGTTTTTAAGCCAAAAATTTTGAAATCAAGATTTGTACTTTTTAAATACAAAAGATGAACAAAGATGATGTTTTTCTTGAATCTAAGCTTGTACACCTATATCCTAAAGATACTAAATTAGATTTACCAAGGTAAATGATCCTTTAGTGTACACAAAAGCTTTGAAAACAAAGAAAGAACAAGAAGAAGGCGTACGATGTAAAAGGAAAAAACGAACAAAAAAAATCAAACACAAAAACTAAGCAAATCACTCCATGGCTCTTGATACCAATTGAAGAACAATCAAATAACATACATGAAAAAATAAAGCATGGTGGTTTTAGAGAGAGAGTGGTTGGATGAACATTTTAGAGAGAGAAAGAAACATGAAAGGAAACTTGTATTATGTGTGTGAAATAATGAACAACCAACCACCTCTCTAAGGCATGAAGAGGTGTTTATATACTTACAATGGCCGGCTATGGATGGGCTTATGGGCTTTGTCCATGGGCTTTTTCCTAAGCTAACTATGTAAGTTTCTAAATATTACTTAACGCGCTAACGATCATTATCTATGGAGTGATCAACACTTTCTTAGGAATTTCATATTCCTAACATTTTTCTTGCTAGTGAATTGTATGTGTATAATTCTTACTTGAGTCTTCCTTTTATAGTAGAAGTATTAAACTAAACCATGGACTTAAAGGTGGTATAGGTACAATGTGTAAGGTGCTCTCTCCTCCCTAGGAGGAGAGGCATGGCTAAAAGAGGGAGAGGACATGGTGATTTGCTAATTTATAGGGAAATGGAGCTTAAGGTGTACTTGTGTCGGTTATTAACTAGTATGAAGTGATGCTAGTGGGCATTTAAGATTAATTTATGTGTGGTATCACTTGTAGAACCGGCCACGGCTTAATATAAGTGTAATATGATTTAAATTTTGGGTATTGGGTATAATAGTAGGTATTTGTTAAAGTATAGATGGGTATTGGTGCTTCCGTGTATGCTTAAATGTATTTTATTGCGAAACATAAACGTTTTACCTAACCAATAAAAATAAAATATGAAAAGTTATGAATTATCCTCATAATAATTATATAACACTTGCTTGACGTAAAATTTTATTTGTTTGATGTCCATTTATGTTGAATGATGATTTTTAGTTTACGCGATTTAACTAAACGATCGAAAAAAAGTAAACGCGTGAAAGTTTAAAATAAATAGTTGAATATTTATTGACGTAAAATGACGTAAAAATGTGGATTGTTACATGTTGGTTCTCTCAATGATGACACGGTTGAACTACGTTATGATTCTGACATATACTCTGAGGTACGTCATTACGACACCTATCATGATTCTGATATGCTTAATTATAATATACAAGAGCTGGGATATATTGAAAACATTGTATCCAATAATAAGTCATATGATGAGCTTACGGGTAACAAAAATGTTATATCTTATACTGATTATATGCTTACTATTGGAAACAATAAAGATAACTATGTTCCTGCTCCTATACAAAAGAATGATATGATGTTGTCTGTAATTGAACAAATGAAATCTCAAGTAGAAAAATGTAACATGGTAAATCAAGAGACAAAAAGTGTGAATGAATCATTAATCAGCGAGCCTGAATGATACAAAGACAGAGTCAGACTTTTAGAATATGCAGTTAAAGATGGCCATTCTGAACAAGAAGCATATCTAAGTCATGAATTATACACAACCATTAATGATCATAATAGAAAAGTAGCTGATTTTGAAAAACAAGTTTTTTTCTAAACAAACACAAATGAAGGATTTAAATAATCACATTGCTTTTCTAAAGAAGACTTTTGAAACAATCAAACAAGATTCGTCTGAAAGGTATGAAAAGAAGATAACTGAAATTATAGATTTGGAAAAAACAAAAAAAGGAACTTGAAACCATTGTTTTTAAAGTTGGTCAATCTGCCCAAACTATGCATATGCTAATCAAACCCCAAATTTTTTATGATGAAACACATACGACAGATCTTGGTAATCAAAATCCTTTGTATCTTTCTCAAGCTCGACGGCAACAACCTGCATTATATAATGGAAATGTGTTGATTGATAAACGTAATCCTGTATCTGTGAGTGATTCTAAGGAAACTTTGATACTTGTTGAAGAGAGTCAGTTAAAAATGCTTGAAAAATAAACTATTGTTAATACTCAACAGATTGATTACTCCAAATTAAACAAACTCTATGAGTTTTTTGTTCCACAAACACAATTGTCAACAGAACAATTATATTGGTCCTCAATACCAAGTCCTCCTGTAACTGTTTCAAAACCCAAAGTTATTCCCAAAAAACTCCCATCAACTAGTTAAGTTCTCAGGAATCTGAACAAAGCACGAGATCTTCTCACTAAGTTCGATGAATGCATCAAGAGAAGAACTACGCTGTCTCCTCATGAGATTGGTAGTTGGGAGCAATCGGATATAAAAGGTGCTTTTAAAAAAGATGTCATACCATTTTCTGAAAACCTAAACGAAACTTTCAAACTTTTTGAAAAAGGGATTTATTACAGAGGTTAAAAAATGAAAGATATTTTTGAAAAAATGGAAGACGAGGTTGATCAATGTTCTGTGGCAAAGAAAAGTTTTGAAATTGAAAAGAAACAACTTTTAATCAACTACGATCGACTCTTGGAAGACCTAGTGATATTATGTGCACTTACTTGCGTTCGTTGAATAAAGTTGATAATTGTGGAAAGTGTAAAAGTCTTGACATTGTGCTTTTAGTTCTTCAAGAATCAAACAAATCATTGTGTGAATTAAGAAAAAGTTTTGCAAAACTTAGGAAATAACAACATATTCTTGATATTGCTTTCAAAATCACAAAGAACAATGATTATTAATGATCCTGAAACAAAATAAACAGTTTTTTTGGTTAAATCAATCATATCAAAGGTTTGAGATAAATGATCTAAAAGTGTAATTGCAAGACAAGTTACACGTAATCAATAAGTTGAAATATCTTTTAGCTCAAAAAAGCCAAAAGACTCAGTGTGAATGACCTGTTTTTGATTCTAGGATTCCGAAAATAGAATATGAGAACGTGTCTCTAGCTTTTCAAGTTTCTTCCTTAGTTAAGTAAAGAGAACATATTAAGTTATAATATAAGAAGCTGTATGATTCAATCAGGCAGACACGGGCAAAAATGAAACTTCAAACTGACTCTTTGCAACAAAACCTTAATGATCAGATTTTTGAAAATAACAAGTTAAGACCACATTTTAAAGGAAAATTTTCTGAACCACAAATGAATCATAATGGTACAAGTGTGAATACTAAGCTTTCTAGACCTTCAACTTCAGGAACTAAACTTTATTCAGTAACTCTGCTTCCTAAATCAAAGGTTATTCCTAAAGTTGTTAAGAAAAATGATTTATCAAAATCAGTCACTTCACACTTGACTACCAACAAGATAATTGAAAAATGTACAAAAGTTCTTGGCCCAAGTGTGCTTTAGATTGAGACTGAACCAATCAATGCGTGCTTTAAGAATAATAAAGTTATACATCGTGATTATCTGAAAGTCACTAAGGAGCACGTAGCAACACTACATGAATTATTAGAAGAAGTTAGAGCATTAAAACCTTTAGACAAACATATAGGTCATGCCTCTAAGTTTGCTGAGCGAATTCAAGAACTGTTAGTGTATGTTAGTACCTCATGCCCTTTCACTCAAAGCGGGAATGAAAAGTGGGCTCCCGCTACATACCATAGAAAGAAAAATAAGCCTTACGTAGATGCATCTAGAATGAAATAGACAATTCAAACAATCATACAAAAGCATGCAGTAAAGCAAAACACTATAAAGACTGACAACACTATGTTGCCTTCTACAGGAAGAGTAAGCTCTACTAATGCTAGCGGATCAAAGCCTAAGAGCAATACAAAGAACGATAGGATCCCGCAACTATCAAGTAGAAGCATGAAGAATAAAGTAGAAGCCCACCATAGGAAGTTTAAGTCTAGTGCTAATAAGAATAGTCATGTTTTAGATTGTAATGCGAATGATAAGAATGTTGCTTTGTCAAAGAATTCTGACACTATTTACTTATCTTGTAATGAATGTTTGTTTTCTGCAAATCATGATGCTTATGTTGTTTAATATCTTAAGAAAATGCAAAAACATAAAGTGGCTAAATCTGCAAAACAAAATGTTAAAAGTGAAAAGAAACCAACAGGACAAATCTTTAAAACTGTAGGACTAAAATGGATACCCACTGGTAGGATATTTAACTTGGTAGGAAAACTGTGCCCCCTTCTTCTTCTAATGACACGTCTGTCATAGTTGTTCCTCCTGGACATATCTTAACAACCACTATAATTCCGGTTGATGTACAGTGTCCTAAACAAAGTCTTATATATGCCAATGCCCGAGGATCACTCTCTAAATACATGGTAAATATAGAATGTCATCCATTTAATTTACATGATTTTGGATTTGAGGGAATTATTTAGGATGAAGAGCTTCCACTTTAGAAGTTTGACTATCTAGGAGTCACTTAGGTTCACTAACTACCCGGAACCTAATCAAAAGTTGAGGATCCACACTTTTGTAAATATGTTTTTCTTTTTTCTTTTTGTGTAGATTGTAGAAATTTTTCTTTGACTGGACACCATGATAAGCTCATCAATTTTGTTTCCAAGTTTATCGAAAACTTTGGCTCTTTATTCAGGGTTGACCATAGACTAAAAACTTTGGAAACCGACTTCTCTGAGTTCAAGCAAACGAACCAATTTGCTGATGCAGTTTCTTCCATTCCCGGCATTGTTGATGCATACCTTGCCAACAAGATGCATGAAGCCATCAAAACTGTTATTCAGTTACAATCCGAAAGACTCAGAGATGAAGCCCAAACTGAAAATGCAGACTTCCTCAACAAACTTAATGATAACATTAAGAAAAAAATCAAGGATCAAGTCAAGGAACAAGTTAAAGCTCAAGTCTCCAAGATTTTGCTAAAAATTAATAAGACAGTAAACGAACAACTCGAAGCTGAGGTTATGACTCGTTCGTCTACTAAATCCAAGACATCTCTTGCTATAGCTACCAACTTATCTGAATTAGAGCTGAAGAAGATTCTCATAGACAAGATGGAAAGCAATAAGTCAATCCACAGATCTGATGAACAAAAGAATCTCTATAAAGCACTGGTTGACACATACGAAAGTGACAAGCTCATACTTGACACTTATGGAGATACGATTTCATTCAAAAGAGGTAGAGATGATGAGGATAAAGACAAAGAACCCTCTATTAGATCAAACTGGGGGTCAAAGAGAAGACGAGCTAGAAAAGAACCAGAGTCAACCAATGCACCAAAGGAAAAGACATCTGAGACATCTGGCAAGTCATATGAAGCGTCTAAATCTCAACATAAGACTGCTAGCGAATCTGCTCAAACAGATGAGCCTATGCACACTACCAAAGATTTGGAAGAACCCGCACATTAGGAGTTTAAAACAGTAGTTACTAAAGATCAACATAATGAAGAAACCCCTAAGTACCTTGATTGGTTTCAGAAACCAACAAAACTTCCTTCTCCCGATCGTGATTGGAACAAGACTTTTCCTGATGCTCATGGACCTGTTCAACCTTAGCTAAGCTCTTTGGCCCAGAAGGAAGACCCGCAAGAATCGTTTAAGATGGACACTCCTCTTGACTTCTCAGCATTCGTGATGAACCGACTTAAGGTTGATACTTTAACGCCAGAACTATTAACAGGTCCAACATTTGAGCTGATGAAAGGATCATGCAAGAGTCTGGTGGAGCTCGAATACCTCTTTGAATAAGTCTATAAGGAAACCACTGAACAATTAGACTAGAACAACCCTGAAGGTCAGCAATATCTACATGATCTGCGAAAACCACCACCATTGATACCCAAGTCTCAAGGTCGTCATGTCATACCTTTTGATCACTTCATCAACAACGACCTTGAGTATCTAAGTGGTGGTGTCTCAAGCCGAAAATATGCAACTTCAGTAATGAAGACCAAGACTGCAGATTACGAGCACATCAAATGGATTGAAGATTTGGTCCCTAACAGAATGTGGAGTCAAGTGCCGGTTAACTATGACAAACATGCACTCTGGGGAATCTCACATTGGGGACGAAAATGACAACAATTCTATGAATTTGCTGCTAATAGGGAATCTGCTCGAGATGTATACTCCGAACGCAGAATCATTGCTGTCACAAGGCTTGAAATAGTTGACTGCCATAACTACAAGCATCTTGATTGGATCACTATTCGTAAGGATGATGACAAGCTGTACAAATTCAAGGAAGGCGATTTCAACAGGCTTCGCATTCAAGACATCGAAGACATGCTGCTTCTTCTTGTTCAAGGCAAATTGACAAATCTCACCGTTGAAGAACGCTTAGCCTTTAATGTCTCCTTAAGAATGTTTACAAGAAGCGTTGTCATCCAAATGCGTATGGAAGATCTTCAACTAGGTGTCGAAAGTTACCAAAAGAAGCTCAACCTTACTAAGCCAGATACGTACAGACCAGATCTTAAAAGAAGGGAAGCTTACACATCATACTCCAATCTCAGAGGTTTCATTTACCAGAACAAAGACAAAAAGAACAGACTGATGCGTATTGATGAACTACACAAGTTCAGTGACGGTACACTCATTGATGTTCGATCTGCTCTTAATGATTGTCTAAAGGGAATTCGGATGGAGTATCTGCCACAGACTATCTAGAGACAAAGTGACAAAGACAAAGCAGGAGCTATGATCCAAGCAATTAACAAACAGCTAAAGACAAGGAGGATTATGGAGAGTTTGGAGAGATTTGTTTGTGGGATACCGTATGAGGGAGACTTTCGGCTACTGCAAAGGACCATATGATTTATCATATGATGTCCTCATCATAACAGGTCAATCCTTGTACGTAATAAATAACTTGTAACACTTGTATATATGAAGAATAGACTTTAAGGTGATAATAAGTAGTGCTTGAGTACAAAATTTTCAAGAATTTCTTAATAAATTCAAATTTCTCAAATTATTGTACTCAGCACTGTCTTATAAACCCTCAAAAATTGAGGAGGAGCATTAAAATGTTCCTGTTAGATATTATGTAACATTTTGTCCCTGAACGTTTAATCAATTGATATCCAAAATATCAAGGGATTAACATTTTAGATAAGGGGAGAAAATGTGATTAAACTGAATCTAATTTGTATTGAAATGTGATCAAATAAAATAGACTCAATGCACTCCACACTTAGTATGTACTATGATTACAGTGCTCATGTTAAGGGGGAGCTTTTAGTGATGATGAAAAACTTTTAAAGTGTAAATCTTTTGATATTTATATCTAACACTTTGATTGAAATTTTTAATGATTTTGGTTTTGATTGAGATGGAATACCCAAAAGACCAACCATGTACTTAAATTTATGGAGTTATAAGGTGGTTAGACATAGGTATTCAAATCCCATGATCCAGCCAGAACCGGAGGGATCTACCCAGGGATATCCACTAGATAGTGTAGAAGTCCTTAGGTATGATACAAAAGGAGAAAAAGTGAGAATCGGGAATAATGCCGACTGAGATGGAGCTAACACTGGAATAAACCTAACAAGGTGTTAGTTGTGAAGTCTCGGTAAGCATTGAAAGGGTTAGCATGGAAGGGTTGATGAATGAAAAAACAAAATGTAAAGATAAAGGGTGAAAAGAAAGAAGCCCTCCATACACTTAGGCAGAAACTGGGTCAATACATAATCTGTCGGAAACACTAAGTTGTTTTCTGACATTGAAGACAGTCATGGACCTAGTGACGTTATGCACAACCCTCCCTAGCCACTCAAGGTCTCTCAACAGACTCTTGTTTCATTTCTCGCGGAGATTACACACATTTCTATCAAATTTCGCACTCCGAGTTAGTTGATATTGAAAAGGTGTTAGTCTGCTCCAGCCTTCGATCACTAAAATCAAAGTGGGCCCCCCCCCCCCCCCCCCCCCCCCCACCCCCCCTATCTGAGTCTAGAGCCAAAAGAGATCATCTATAAATCTCATTAGGACACTTGTCAAAATTATGCTTGCTATCTCACCGCATTTCTATCAACTTTCTCACTCTGAGTTCATTAATATTGAAAAGGTGGCAGTCTGCTCCATCCTCCGAATACTAAAATCAAAGTGCACTATTGAGTTTAAAGCCAAAAAAGATCATCCATAGATCTCATTAGGAAACTTGTCAAAATTATGCTTACTATCTCACACAATGTGAATAACGAGAAATATATTAAGAGTCCTACGCATTATCCTTGTGATTTTGCCAAAACATCTGAGTGATATAATTCACAGAGAAGATGGAAATCATGCTTGAGCCAACATCAAACAAGCTCATGGTAGGTGACTTGTGCAATTCTATACGAATCAAACTTGTGACAACTGGAAAGAAACAATGGTGTTATTTATAAGAATCAAACTTGTTCCAGGTTATGAATTAACGATTGATGATGAATTTTTGAAATGACTCACACTCTTGACTTTAGCAAGTGACACGTCGATTGATTTTCAAATTGATTTTTCTATTTCAGTCGGTGAGACGGTAACTTACTGGTTCACTCTTACCGTGCTATCTACTTTGAGACTTTCCGGTAATGAGAACATGTTGAGTTTGATGAATCTAATGAAAATGTGTTAGAAAGATTCTATAACTTAGCTGGACATCCTGTCAGGTGATTCTTCTTAAATTGAATCTACCTGATCACAGGTCGATCCTCATGGATTAGACGGTTACACCAACCAAACACGGGCGAATGACAAAGCCATATTCGTCCCCCACTTTATTGCTAACCGTTTTAATACAGGATACTTAAAGATGGAGGTGAACGTACTTGGTTCCAGCTGACTCACAGATTCATAGCCACATGCTCATACCCGACCGACAAACATAAAGACATCATGAAAGCTCAAGTACATGTTTCAAAACTTTTGCTACTCTGATACCGTATATCTTTCATGAAGTGACAAAGTATTAAAGTCAATTTCAAAGAAGTTTATGTCACTCTAATACCGAACGTCTTTCTCGAAGTGACGAAGTGTTAAAGTTAAAGTATTTCAAGAAAGATGCAACATTAAAGCTTTTCAAGTCAACAAATTAAGAAAGGTATGAGCATGTCGGTCTAGAAGTCACAAGTTCACAAGATGAAAAAGTTTACAAGATGGCAAAATGAAATTATGCTTGGTTGATGATCTCAAGGTGCTCAAAATCACATTCAAGTCAAGATAAAGGAATAAGCTCAAACCTAAAAGTCAATGATCACTACATCAAATCACAAGTCAATGATTGAAGTTGAACGAGCTCAAGACTAAAGATAAAACATAGTATGATAGGTTTAAGTTTTTTGTGAAATGGAGCGACCTCCCTTAGGGAGAGATTGTTAGGAACACGAAAGTGTCAGTCGCTTCCATAAGATAACAGTCGTTAGCTCGTTAAGTAATTTTTAGAAACTTACATAGTTAGTTAGCAAAGGCCCATGGATTAATCCATGCAAGCCCAAGCCCACGTGCTATTTGTAAGTATAAATACACATCTCCATGCCTTGGAGAGGTGGTTGGTTGGTTGTATGTTTCACATAGTAATGCATTTCATGTTCTTATCTTTCTCTCTCTAAAATACTTCTTTCCTTCCCACTTTCTCTCTCTAGTTCTTGGTGTTAAAAGATTTCTAATATTCTAAAAACATATAGATGTTATCACTCTCCCATCAATGGTTTCATCTACCTAGCAACTCCCTCTTTACTTTGAGAGTTATAGGTAGAACAATGAGCAGTTGTTGTTTTCTGATTTCCCCAGCTTGTTTTGATGCGTGACAACGTGTCGTCATTGCTAATTTACCATTTCGGTATACACGTACTAGTCTTTGGACTGTAATTCTGAAGCCAGTGCTGCTGACCTCATCAATGAACTCCTTACGATTTAGAAATTATGGTCAAAACAATAAGTTGTGTTCTTTTCTTTTTGTGTTTTAGAACTAATAAAAGACGATAACCAGAGTTTGACAAGGTGACATTAAGGTAACAGTGCAGTGTGGCCGACCAAGTTCGAAATCAAACCTAAAGCTCTCTGATACCATGTTGAATGACCTAATTTCTCGTGTGTATTAATTATATCCCATTAATCAAGTATACTATAATCGAATATATAAAACGCTAATAACTTTGATTACAATCAGACTCGAGCCAACTGACTTAATATGTTTGATGAATGTTGCAAAAAAGGCCTATAAGGCCGATTAATCGTCGCCAAGGCGGTACTAGGCTACCAACATTTTCGTGGCTGATTAATCAGTCGAACAATCAGTCAACCATGGTTAACGGCGCTCAAAGACGGCCAATGGTGGTCAAACTTGCTGGAAACCTGCAATCTTGCTAGAAATACTCAAAACTCGTCGTAAACATGTTTTAATCACTCATGGTAGTTGTTTATATCTATTAGAAGTTGGTTTTTATAGAAAATCTTGCCGAAAATACACAAAACTCGCATGAAATATCCAAAACTTACCGAAAATGAAAATACGATTAATCATCGATTTATCCCGCATAGACCGATTACAAGCTATAAAGAGATCGACTGCCCAACAAACGATATGCGATTTTTGCAACCTTGCATTTGATACATTTAAACTAGGTTAAAAAAGCTAAAGATATGCATAAGTATGAAAATCAATGTATAAAAATTACTCCCTCCGTCCCAAATTAATAGTCCCTTTTTTCATTTTGAGTTGTTTCAAAATTATTGTCCCCTTCCAAACATAGTTGTGAGTAATGTAGCAAGTTTACCATATTGCCCCTAATGATACTAGAAATTACAAACTTTATTCAAAGCTTTAATTAATTCCATAAGGGTAAAACTGTCATTCTGCAAAAAAGTAAAAGAGAGAATACAGTAATGATTATGTTTTCTTAAATTGTGTGCGTGTCGTCTTCTAAATAGCTAGTCAGTGGTTGTAAAATAACACCATCGCGACGAAGTATTTTTTTATTTTTCAGTAGACATCCACTTCGATATACTTTCGAAGAACTTTTTTTCGATTTTTTTTTCAGTCACGTCTGAAAAAATTGATTTTTTCCAGACGTAACTAAAAAAAATTCGAAAAAAATTTCGTCGAAAGTTATATAGAAGTGCCCCTCTATAGAAAGATGATTTAATTCTCGTCGCAATGGTATGTTTTGTTTTGCTTGAGATATTTAATTTTTAAAAAAGAGATGAAAAATGGGTTTTTTTTATTTTGATGAAAAAATAGTAGCTAGGATTTGTTCATTGAGTTGGGTTTATGCTAAAATTTACTTTATTACTTTAAAAGATTCGCACTTAATTAAAAAACTTAAGATCTCACCTTTAGGGATGGTAAAAAAACCCGAATCCAACGGGGAAACCCGAAACCCGAAATAATTGGGACAGGGCGAGGCATGCTTATCGGGTTACGAGGCGGGTTTGGGGCTTAAACGATGATTTTTAATCGGGTTTGGGGCGAAAGTGGGGAATATCATCCCCGCCCCGCCCCACCCGATTAATATATACACATATAAAAATATATGTATATTTATATAGTATTTTGTTACTATTTACATAATAAAAAAACTTCTCTAATATTGTTATTTTTTTATCTTTGTAATATTGCAAAATTGTTATTACAGAAACTTATTTATTGTCATTTTTTTAAGTTGTAACTTTTAATAGAGTAATTTATGATTATACATGTATGATATTATCATTGAAAACATAATAAACGTTGCCTGTAATTGATTATTAATAAGTTTTTAGTCTTCAAGTTATTGCTAACGGGTCCAAAAATAATAATAAATGTGAAATGACACGGCTTTGGTCAAGAATTGCACACAAAAAAGACACCCCGATAAGATCCCCGTTTAGTACGGGGCGGGTTTGGGGGAGCATCACGCCCCAACGGGACGCCCAAATTAAATCCCCGACGGGATTGGGACGGGTTTGAGGAGAACTTTAGTAAGCGGGTTTGGGGATGAGGATGGGGATGGTCTCCCCGCCCCAAACCCGCCCCGTTGCCATCCCTACTCACCTCGTGCTTTATTTTTATCCTTTCTTTAATTGTATTTAGGATAAATATCTCCTAATATAAGATCACTATCCATTATTTTATGCCTTGAGCATAAAGCATCATCATTATAATACAAACAAGATTATTACTCTCTCCGTCTCATAATTATAGTTCATGTTTTTTAGATTGTCTCAAATTAATTGTTCACTTATAAAAATAGATAAGGAATTTAGAGTAAGTTTACAATATCACCCTCATTTGATGTTATTATTACAAACTTTGAAAAAATTATAAATTAATTGGTTAAAGGTAAAAGTGTCATTGTGCAAAAAAATAAGAGAGAAAAATTGTAATGATGATGTTTTTCTTAAACTACGTGTTTTTTTGTTAGTGCACTATAATTATGAGACGGAGGAAGTATATTGTTTGCATGTTTATAGTTTGCCGAACAACTTGTGAGTAACATAAAACATAACAGATACTCCATCCGTCCCTAAATAAGTGTCCATTGTTTACTTTTAGAGTCTTTTTCCGTTAACTTTGACCTTAAATTATTTTGTTTGTGTTATATAATACTTAATGAAAACTATATTAATGAAAATACATTTAAAGCCCAATTTATTTATATATTTTGCATCAAGTATTATATAACACAAAAAGAAATAATTAAGGTCAAAGTTGCAAAAAAATGACTTCAAAATTCAATAGTGAACAATTATTTAGGGACGGAGGGAGTATATTTGTAAGTGCAGATGAAGTATAATGTTTAGCTCTACGCCTCTACATGACAGATACAACTTTAAAAATAACAAGTTTTTTTAGGTATTCACAACCAGTCACCAGATTTCCAACATATAATTAAGAAAGCATTTAATAGTACTAGTTGGTTACTGATTCGTCCAAACTATACCTTAAAATATATATTATAATAAAATATAAAATATATAGTAAGAATAGTCTAAAAGCAGGAGATTGAACAACAAACTAAAACGTTTAAGAAAAACCTAGAAATTACGAAATTAAACTGAAAAACGGAAGCACGAATCCCGAACAAAGGGG